>BPLR01011342.1:0-40717 GCA_021605095.1 Caerostris extrusa | reverse complement strand
AAGATTCCCATATGTCAAATATTTATAATAACGAATCAATTTTTTTTGCCCAGTTTTACAGACAGAATATCCTATTTAAAACTTTTTTTGTCAGGGTCATTTGCAGAAACCTTATCCTTCTGCATTCTTACTCAAACAACCTAATTCTTCTGTTTATTCTTTACTTCTATAAATGACCTCCACATCTAAATATGCAACTAATTCTGTTGCTCTTTCGCAGAACAGCCTATTAATTAATCGCTGATACTATTCCTTCGAGCAACTCTAGTGGATAGTTCCACAAAAAGAGTTCTGAATACTTTTGCTGACAAGATTTACCCTGTCCAAGACACTTAACAGACATTTATCCCCACCAATAAACTGTAGTCATCTATTTTTTGTTACAACAGTATTTGCTCTAGGTCACACCACAGATGCAAACTCAAACATTTCTGAGGTTCGGTTTGTTGCTCTACGTTCATTTTGTGAACACTTTTAGACTAATTTAGACCGAAATCTACAGTTTAACGTGATCTCTGGAACCGCTCACAAACATCCATTCCACCACCCAGACATTTCTGAGAGTTCATAACGAGCTTCTTGAATTTCCTTGACTTAATATTGAATGACTTTTTTAATCTCGACTAGACTTTTCTAATAATTTTTTCTGAGCTATTTATGGATTACAATAAAAGCGATAAACAATATTATTCAAATTAATCAAAAATACTACAAGAACTGCAATTTCATAAATCACTTGAATTCAAATTGAAAACTCAACTAAATAAGATATCTTTAGCTTTTGTTTGAAATTTATATTTTCAAAACAAATTGTTGAGCTATCAATTTTTCGAAACATATTTTTATATTAAAAAATGTTTTGTATGAATAAAAAATAGTTAATTCTCAAAATAATATGCACATATTATTCTTAAAGTTTAATCTTTCCCCTGTATTTATTTCTATATGTAAACATAAGCAGTTAACATCTTCATTATGATAGTTAAAAGATCTTTATAATAATTAATGTCATTTTGTATTGTAAACCAGTTATTCAACTCAATATTCATTTAGAACAGGGACAACGCAGTCAAGTGTAGCCAACATTGTTATGAATCTTTTTTTTCTAATGCAGCTGGCAAACATTTAGAAAGCGCTGCACCGACATTACCATTTAGCACAATCCAAGAGGTGCGTGTAGCTTAAAGATAAGCTAAGGACGTCGAATAATAATGCCCCTCCCCGCAATACTCTACGATCATGTTAGACAGTGACCTACGATTTAAAGCGGAGATTCCGAACCACTACAAACATCCATAGTGGCCCAGCCGGGACTTTGAACCCGAAACCTGTGGTACCGAGCGCCAGAGCGCGTATCCACCTCCTGCCTGCTATGAATCTATTTTGCCATATTTCTATTTCCATATTTTTGCCATTCTAGAAGTCATATTTCTTGCAGTCGGATTATATTAAGGATAGGTAGGATGGTTTTAGACACTTAACTGGTCAAAGAGTTTGTTCATATGATCATACATCTGATATTGATAACATTTTCTTATTCAATTTTTCCAGCCATTTTGTTATTTCTGCTATTCAACTGATGAGTTTGTGTCATTGGAGGATCCATTTCATTCCGAAAATATGTTTTTATGAAGGAGAAAAAAACGGATTCAAAGTGTTCCAAAGATACTTAGAATTTGTGCCAAAATTGTATTACTAAATTTCAAGAACTAGTAAAAAAGGAAAAGAATATTTGTTTGCAATTTTTACTACCTTCCGACCACATAGAGAACGAAAAAAATCAAACGCATGTAATGATAAACAAGGTTGCCATATTCGACTGAAATTTTTATTCAGGTACCACATTTTGTAAATCATCGCGGATTGAGCAACTTGGCTAACTGTGGAAGGGGGCCAAAATAAGATCCAACCAAATTTTAGGATTTTATTGGAACCACTCGACATTCTGTAATTGATGCATGTTCAAGATACCACAAAATTCCTAAGACTGCAAATTAATCACACCTTGTGAACATGTATGCTGGATCTTAAAAATATTTTAGCTTTAAATAAATTAAAATTTCTATTTTTCGTTTGTTATGCTCCGCTTTTTATTGCTTCTTGTATATTTAGACAGAAAAAAATGATCCAGCATAAATTTATTCTGAGAAAATTAAATACCAATAAATAATCTGAAAGGTGAAAAGTTGGGTTGTATTAACAAAATGATAAAACAAGTAAGTTACGTATAATCTAGTTTTTAAATTTAATGCAATAACGATGCGTCTTGAAGTTAAAAATATTGTTGGGTATAAAAATTTGTTATTGCTATGTTATATTCAAATTTCAGAGTGCAATGTAGACCTACCTTCTAGTGGGTAACGTTTTTACACGGTTAAATAGTCTACAGTTTTCGGCATGAGCTCTAGCTGCCATCCTAACCGTCATTCAGTTTACCTGCATGCATTGTAATGGAATGCTGGTGGCTTATCTCAATAAAAAAAAAAAGAACTGATCTAATGAACATCTACATCGCATTGGGATTTTTGACGAACCAAATTGATTCTTTGTGATTTAAAACTAACGAATAAGAACTAATGAACTGAGCTCATCTCCATCGCTGCTTGGCATTTCATGACGAATCCGAGACGGCGAGATGCTGGCAAGCTAGAGAACTTAAGGCAATGACTTCTATCAACTTTGTAGAACTCTTTTTGTGTGCATTTTTCTTCTTTATTTTGTATTGCCTTGAAGTTGGAAATAAAAATATTCAAATACCTGCCGATTTCACACAAAGCCACTCATTATTTATTTTGCATGTCCAATGCGTTACCCAAATTTACATCCTCAAATAAAAAAGGTATTTTTCTATTAGTGAGACACCACTTTACGCCACCTGAATGATGTAAAATCATTACCAATCATGATGTAGAAACTCGCGATATTTGGCGTAGTAAAAAGTTTAAATCATTGGCAATATTGCGCATAACTTGGCTGTGGTCCGATAACGAGAATTATTTGAGAAAATTATATTTCATTGGAATTCAATTACGTTTTATGTAGGAAGTTCCAAATTAATAGACTATATCAATTTAAATTATATTATACCATTTCATTTATTTATTCATTATATTAAGCGCAAAATATGAGTGCCACCAAATCATCGCCATTCATAGCATAACGGCTGCCAGATGGCCAATTGGCTAGCGCTCTGGCCTTTGATACCCCATACTCAGGGTTCGAATCCTGGCGGTGACATGGATGTCTGTTAGTGGTTTGAAAACCACGTTAAACTATAGTGTTTAATTAGTCCCAGTTTAATTAGACTAAAGTGTGCTCAAAATGACTGTAGAGCGACAAACTATAATGTAACAATACATAATATTTGGCGTTGTAAAAGATTTACATTTTAGGTACAATAGATCATAGTTTAGCTGGTGTCCAGCTAACTAAATGGCCGATTTTATTTTCACTAATAAGTGAAACTAAAAAGTTTAATGCTATAAGTTATTAATTATAAAATACCGTATATTATAGTTTTCATTTTCTTTTATTTGTATTCACTTTTTATTTATTTTTCTATTCAAGTTTTAATTTCTTAGTTGTAAGCAGTATATGAAATTAGCACACGTCACGGACTTGGTTTTTAATTGCTTTCAACAGAATATTTTTCAATGACAATGTATAAAACTAAAACACAAGTTCTATGATAAAGCTAGTATTTTTTTTATGTCGGCATCGTTATATTATCATATCGTTAAAAAATTGAAATAGTTTGCGATCATAAAATTCGAAACATGTTCTAGTAGACACCAAAGTATATTTATTACAAATTAGGGAAACTTATATCATCATGTTAGTGAATTACATGAATTTTAATTTTCACTTTTTAAGTTTTAATATGTAACTTTCATATTATGGATTTCATATTCAACTATACAATTATTTAAAATTCAAATTCAATATAAAAATAAACACTGAACTTCAAGATGCTCAATAACATTAGTATCTAATGAAAAACTTCAATATTCATTTGTAATATAACTTTAGTGTAAGCAGTAAAAATATAAAATAAAATTTATTTCAGTAAAAACGAAGAATAAAAAAATAGAACAAGTAGATTTAAATCAAATATCGATTAATGGATTAATTTCATCTAATTTAACATTTCTTACAGAGCAATACTACAGATGTAAACACACATAAATGTAATCTACAGTACAATAATTACAGCAATACTACAGACTTTCTTACAAGGCAATACTATACGTATACTGCTAACAAATTTTGCATAATTAATACAAAAAAAGAAAATAATAATGCATAAAGCTAAAATGGCTGAAAAGTTCTTACTGGTGTTCTCGTTCTCCCTTTTGACTTTGTACTGCTGCAGCGTCTTTGATCCATGCAGTCTAACTGAAATTAAAGTTCGCTTAGTACCCAACATGGAAAGTATGAAAAGCACATTTGTTAAATCGCACGGAACTTTTAGCAACACATGTTTACTCTAATAGCAAAACCTCTTCTTGAAAACGCTCTCTAATTTATTAAAAGTGGCAATTTTCTTCCGTTCAGCAGTTGCGATTGGGTAGGGTATATATTATGGCTAAAGCGCATGCGCCACGAAATAATTCTTGTTGTGCTAATGTTCCATCTTTTATTTTGGTTTGCAATCATACTTTCGGTTTTAGAAAATTCACAATTGATCATTGAATTTGTATTCTCATCAAACAGTTATTGCTCACAAATTTATTTTAGTTAAAATTAAAAAGTAATATAAATTTTTTTTTTTTTAAAAAGTCAATTCCTATTTTTTCGCTATATTGCAGAAAGTCCTTTATATATAAAGTTTAAATTTTCTTAGATCTGGCGCCATCTATTGGTAGATGCATACAACTTAAATCTTAAATCTAAAAACTAAAATTAATTAATTAAGTTTAATGAATGAATTAATATTTGAAAAATTGTATTAACATCCACTACGAGTCTCAAAAATGTATTTGCACTTGAGCGGATGAATAAAAAGTATTTTATGAACGATCGAAAATTTGAACAATATATATAGGAAGAATGTAAACTAATAGTAGGAATTGAAGAATGACAGTTTAGCCAAGATATTTATGTAAGTTTCTGTCTACGAAAATTTAAATGGAAAAAAATAAACACCAAATTATTTATTGTTGGCTTTCAATTTTAATAGATATTTCAGCAATTAAGAAGATTATGTCGTTTCATTTGAAGATAAATCTGAAATTAAATGAATTTATAACAGATTTAATAACTTAGATAGTTATTTTTAAACTTTGTGATAATTTTACATGGATTCCTTCGTATGTTTTGAACTGCAATTGTGAATAACTTTGAGATTGGATTTAAAATACAGTATAATGAACTACAAGACAGAAATGTTAATTCCTGCTTTATGGAATAACTTCTACAAGGCATCTAAACATTCTTGAATGAAGAGATGTTATTAACATTCAAACTCAGTATTAATATTACATTTTATATAGATTCATACTGTATGCATTATATTTAGTAAATATATAAACTTGATTACAATTATGTATGTCAGAGTAAAAGCATTAAAACCGTTGAGTATTCGAAAGAAGAAACAACTTTCTTCTAATACTATGGTTCTCAAACATTTTGAAGTCAGGCTGCATTTAAAAACTTATATGTAATTGTACACGCACTCTATATAAATTTCTGAGTAATAAGTATCCGCTACTAATGTTTCGCAGTTTTATATTCTGATTTTCGACTCCGCATTACTTATAGACAGCGGAGACTTAGTGGCTGCAATGGACATTTTTTTAACATTGAAAATTACATAGACACTAGCGCTTCTAGCAGCCAGTCATGGAAGTGACCGCTTCTAGTTTCACGGAACCCATTTTTGGCGCATTATAGCTGTTTGGAGACATTTTATGTGAAGAAAGGAGAAAAAAAGCAACCAGAAAGATGGCGATGGCGTTTGTGATGCACATCATCTTGCCTCGTTAGTTGAACAACCTGAAAAAAAGCTTTTCCGCATTTTCTCCCTGTATGGCATGCAAATGAGGGGTAGTTTCTCCCTAAAATTCCTTCCAGAAAGCACTGCCCTTTTTCTTTAGCAACACGGAGCCAAGTCAAACTTCTACCTACAGGTAGCCAAGTCCCAACTGTCCCCTTCCTTTCCCTACTTTCATGAGACCACACGGGTTCTTGGACTTAGTCTAGATGTTGTTGTTTACCAAGTGGTATAAGAAAAAAATCTCTTGAAAATATTTATCTTTTAGTAAGCCTATAGTTCAATAATCGAGAAGAAGTATTTCTCAGAATGATCATAATCGCTTCGTAATATGTTTACGTATTCTAAATAAATGTACGCTAAAAAAATCAAGGGCCAACTCTAATAAGAAAAGTACAGGAAATATTTTCCCCAACTTTTTGTACGCTTAAAATAGGAGGCGCTCTATTTTATTATTCAATTCCTTCTATTAGCTCACACTCTCCCTATATATATACCTTGTTCAAATTTTCAATCGTTCATTATTCCTCCTCTCCAGCTCAAATACATTTTTTTTTTGAACTTGTAGTGGAGGACACCTTTGATATTGATACAGTTTTTTCAAATATTAATTCAGTAATTAAATTTAATTCATTAATTACAGTTTTTTTTAGATTTAAGTTGCATGTATCTACCCATAGATGGCGGCAGATAAACTTAAAAATGAATGAAAATTATTTATAAAGGACTTTCTGCACTAGAGTGAAAAAAAGTAATAATTGATTTAAAAAAAAAAAATTTGTTTTTTTTTACTTATTTTTCCATGACTTGAACCCTGTTTTTCACACGAAAAGCTTTTAAGTTGCCTGTTCGCGTGTGTGTAATCCTAAAATTTACACAGCAAATAAAAAAAAAAAAATATCGTACATTCTACAAAAATTATTCCACTGTGAATCCGCAAAAAATTATAATCCGCTATAAGTTTTTAATTAAAATCGTATTTTACTTGTTGCTGAATTTCTTGTTCTTTTTTGGTTAAAAAGATTATTAAAACATTATTTTTGAGTTTTATAATTATTAAATTTCGTTGTCTCTTTTATCCTAAAGTATCCTTTTTTTTTCAATTCCTATTCCGCTTTTAATCTTGTTCAAATTTTCAATCGTTCCTAAAATACTTTTTATTCCTCCACTCGAGTTCAAATACATTTTTTTAACTTGTAGGTGATGACACTGGATGTGAATACAGTTTTTTCAAATATTAATTCATTCGTTAAATTTAATTAATTCATTTTTGTTTTGTTTTAGATTTAAGTTGAATATATCTACCAATAGATGGCGCCCGATAAACTTAAAAAAATGAATGAAAATTATGTATAAAGGACTTTCTGCAATAGAGTGAAAAAAAGTAGGAATTTTTTTTTTTTTTTAAATTACTTGTTTCTTTTCAGATGATTTCAAAATGCCGCGTAATTCAGTTATACATTTATAAACATCACAACCTAGAACATCTTTAGAAGTTCTTACAAATCCCAAATGGATTCAATTTTCCTTTTAATAAACTGAAGTTTTTAAGAAGTTTAATAAGCTGAGTCTGATATCACAAGAAAAAGACAATACAGCTCTACAATTATTAGAACAAATCATCCCACTTTCAGAAGCAATTAAGAGGAAATTTGGATCAAGACATTATCAAAGATTTTATTTCGCGAATATTTTAATAAATTATATCTAGTTTAAATCAAGAAAATATGGACTGATACTAAAATTCACTAAAAATATTAATCTTATTTAAAGATAATTTTTAAACAAATTTCATAATTATAAAAACATTAAGAGATGATGAAATTTAGTACAATACAGATACAATATTAATATAAAAATACAATATTAATATAACTAAACTAGTTCTACCCTATTCTGGATTAAAGTACTTAAGATCCCCTTCAATTTGTTTATTCTTTTCTAAATACAAAATTAAAAGAAATTATTTCTAGTATGATTTGATGGATATAAATGTATTATCTTACACACGAAATAGATATATTTCCAAATTCTACTTTAATTATCTTTTTTAAAAACAACATATCAATAAATTAAAGGTGGACCTAAGCACTTTAATCCAGAATAGATTACAACTTTATTAATTTTTAGTTTAATTATATTAAAACTGTATATTTCCGTGTAATAAAGCCGAGAATTTTAAAAGCTTCTGTAAAGCTAAAATTAGTGGTTCTTCTTATATACGGAGTCGATTATCTCGCAAATAACATAGATATCTTTCAGTCATTCGAAAACAAGCGATGAATATCGCTAATTATATCCAGTTTTTATTTCATAAGTTAATGAAAAATCAATTTCAAACGAAATCAGTTGTTTTATTTCTGAAATTGTTTATTTTGCAGGTTTGTCGCATCGTCACCAAAAAGTAAAATCTGATGTTGGTGAAATGTGTGCCTGGCTAACGGAAAAGTACGAAAACGTACAAAAAAAAATAATAATGATAAAGTAGCGTAAATACTTAGCATATAAATTAACAATGGAAAAGAAAAATTACTTTGATCTTTGTTACTGCTTTGTAATTCTGAATGCTATCTTTATGAGCAAAAAAACAACAAAAAACAAGTAATATAAAAAAAAAGTTTTTAAAGTCAATTCTACTTTTTTTCCCCTCTATTGCAGAAAGTCCTTTAGAAATAATTTTCATTCATTTTTTAAGTTTATCTGGCGCCCTCTTTGGGTAGATAAATGCAGCTTAAATAAAAAAAAAAAAAAAAAATGAATTAATTAAATATAATGACTGAATTAACATTTGAAAAACTGTATAAACATCCAGTGTCATCCAGTATAAGTTTAAAGAAATGTATTTGAATTTGAGTGGATGAATAAAAAAGTATTTTATTGACGATTGAAAATTTGAACTAGATATATATACGGAGAGTGTGAGCTAATAGTAGGAATTGAAAAAATCTTATAATGACGAGTCTCATAGTGACATGTTTACCAGTACAATGTTTTGAACTTTGGGTGAATGTTCTGAAGAAAAACGCAATAAGTTATTAATACACGGATTATATTCGAAAATATACGGTATGTTAAAATAAGTTTTCTTGAATTTGTAGCTGAAAGAAGTAACAGTACAATTTGAAGGAAGAGCCTGAAAGCTGATGAAAGTTATAAGAGGGTGGACAGCACACGGATAGGCCAGCATTGTCCTTTAAACCAATGTAGATTACTTTTTGTTTTACATAATCGCTAATGTATACTAGGCCAATAATGAAAATAAATAAATTCCTCAAGAGATAGGAATTTCAGAAGCAATTCAAAATTGATAAGGAATTACGTTCCGAAAGAATTCATTCTTCTTATTTTTTGTACTAATTTTTAATAAGAATATAAATTAACAATACATCTGATTAGTGTGTTGGGCGATGAATCTTGCTCTACGTTTTCTAGCAACATTGAAAGCGCATTCATAAAGCTAATCGGACATCCTCTTTCTCTTTTATGGTAGTAAGTGGACACTGGCCATAGATAAGAAATAGCTTTAGGCTTGCAAATCGTCAATTGATCATTCCATATACTTTTAGAGGTATTATATAAAAATATTAAAAGGATTTTTTTTTTTCACTCAGAATAGCATATACCATATTTAAATTGTTCATGTATGTAAAAATAACACATATTAATTAAAATGTGATAAAACATTCTTTACATTTGAAAGGCATATACAAATATATTTTTTTGTAATATTTTATAATATAGGAAATGCTTTCAAAATGGATTCATTATTAAACAGTGTTAACTTTTTACTTATTTATTAATAAAAATGGGACAATGTTTCCTTGTGTGTGACTTTTTGAATGCATGTGGGCATCTATGGAAATGAAATTGCTGATCTGCTCGCTAGGAAGGTTGCGAACTTCTCAAGGCTTCTTCATCGGATCTGTTGGCCTCAGAGGTTCATTGCACGACTTTAGATAGTGAATACCGCATGGAGGTCGCCATCCATTGATGCATGGTACGCCGCTAAATATCCTGGTATGTCCTTGCAGTGCTCCTGTCCTAGATCTGCTCAAACGGCTTTAGCTAGACTAAGGACTGGCCCCACTAAGAGTTTGACCTTCAATGGAGACGAGAAGACATTTACCCTTTGTCATTGTTCGGCCAGTCTCCCTCTCATCTCATCGATTGTATGGGTGTCTCTGTGAGGCAACTGTTGAATGAGGGGAAGTCAGTTTACGATGTATTGATGCAGCATGATCTACTGGACTTGGTTTAGGATTCTAAATCAAGGGGATAAGCAACAACAGCAACAACACAAATCTATCAATCTTTCAGGCATATACAAATCTATCAATCTTTCAGTCATTTACAAATCTATCAATCTTTCAGTCATTTACAAATCTATCAATCTTTCAGTCATTTACAAATCTATCAAACTTTCAGGCATATACAAATCTATCAATCTTTCAGGCACATACAAATTATCAATCTTTCAGGCATATACAAATCTATCAATCTTTCAGGCATATACAAACCTATCAATCTTTCAGTCATTTACAAATCTATCAATCTTTCAGGCATATGCAAATCTATTGTGTAATATTTTATAATAAAAGAAATGCTTTCCAATTTCAATCATTATTTAACAGTATTAACCTTTTTGCTTATTTCTGAATAAAAATGGATAATTTCAGTGTTACTTTTTCAATGTACTTCATCCAACTACTCACCATCTCCGAGACGTCGTCCTCGGTGTGCGAGCTGTTCTCCAGGCTGTTGCGTGGCAGGGAGTCCTGGTGGGACGTCTCCTCGTCCTCCTTGACCTTGGAGGACTGTCGGCTGGTGCCCTTGCCCTCCTGGAAGCGCCTCAGCAGGAAGTAGTTCCTGAAGCTGTTCCCCGTGCTCAGGAAGGACTCTTCCCCCTTCCACCCTCGACACAGGGTGCGCCAGGAAGCAGCTGAAGGCGTCCTCCACCAGCGACTTCTGCATCAGCCCCAGGTCGCTGGAGTCCAGCAGCTGGTGGGGCACACCCCTTGGTTGTTGGGTACGCTGATCCGGGCACCCCTCTCCAGCAGGAGGCGGACGCAGGACCACGACACTTTGCTCTGGCAGGTGGCCAGGTGGAGCGGGGTGACGCCATGTCCATCCTGCACCCGGGGTGACGCCCCGTACTTCAAGAGTAGATGGACCATGGTGGCGTTGCCCACCGCGACCGCCAGGAATAAAGGTGCGAGGGCGTAAAGCACGTCCCTGGTGTAGTGTTCGTCGTAGTAGACGCTCTTGTCGTCGGACGTGTGATAGACCGTCCTGAGCTGCGGATCGAGGCACTGGCGTGATGAAAGCACGAACTTCTTGCTGCCGCTGTTGCCGCCGCTGCTGGTGGTGCTGTTGGTGGTTGTAGGGTACTTGAAAGATGAGCACGGGGAGAGGAAGTTGTTGGAGTTGCAGCTGCCCCCGCCTCCACTGCTCCACGGAGGAAGGGGCCAGCCCGGGCTCGCTGGGGTCGGTGCCGTACTTGAGGAGGAGTCGGGCCACGTCCAGGGAGTTGCACTCGACTGCGAGGTGGAGGGCGTTGGCGAAGAGCGGCGGCCGGGGGGCTCTAGCGCGGGGAGAGGTCCCTGCAGAAGAAGTCCTGGGACCCCTCGCTGGACTTGTCGAGGAAGGGGCTGCCGTGGTGCAGCTCGAGCGTGCGCCTGACCACCTGTGTGTCGTTGGCTCGCACCGCCCTGTCCAGCTGCTCCGCCTCGAGGGAGAGGTCGCTGACGCTGGAGGCGAGGGAGTGACAGGACGGAGAACATCCCCACGAGATGCTGGGGGCAGATGCTTGGACGGTTGCTTCGGCTTCCCGATCTTCATCCTGGAAAAGACATCCCTCGCATGAATCACACAAGCAAGTTATTTTACAAAAAAATCCTCAAACAATTCCTCGGATTTTTTATCTTTGACAAGATAAGTTTATAAAAGGGTAGTTAGAAGATAGGTTTAAAAAATGCTGCATAATACTCGATGATAACCTAACAGACCCGAAGTTCTTCAGTGTCACTATTGCCTGTCATCAAACCTGTCACAATCTCTTTCTTATCAGCCTCAGTACTATTCGCATTCAAATGGTGCTTGGTTGAGGCGGGGTTACACTAACAATTGCCTTTGAAATGTCTACCTTTTAACCAAATCACATTGACAGCCACCTGGATTATTATCCAGATGGCTGTCAATTTGAAATAGATTCCACTTCAGTCTTTGAGCAGATGACAAGAATCCTTGCGTGGTGGTGAAGAGACAGCGGCATGTAGGCTCTGTTGTGGGAAGCTATCTCTTATGATAGTAAGTAAGTCCTAGTTGCGCTGCTTGTGACTTGCTGCTCTATGATATGTTTGATGATATACCGCTATTTCTGTTTGCGCTATTTTGTATGACACGTCATTCTGGGATCATTTTTAAACATTATAATGCATATCTTAGCCTTCGTACTGTTGATGCTCTATCTTGGTCATTTGCCTTACCTAATTGCCACGCGGCATTATAACCAATTGATTAGCGCTATGGTCTTTGGTACCCCGTACTTCAGAATCCTGGCGGTGGCATGCATGTTTATTAGTGGTTCGGAATCCACATTAAACTGTAGGTCCCGGCCAAATTAGTCTAAAGTGTGCACAAAATGACTACAGAGCGACAAACTAAACAAAACTATCAGATGGTCGTTTTGGTCGTTATCAGATGGTCCAGACCAAACATTTTGTAGATCTGGAACAACTATTAAGAAAATCTTAATAATGGAATGTATGGCCTACTGAGAATATTAATAATTGCCATTCCATTCTTACATAGAAGTTGCATGGATGTTTATTAGTGGTTCGGTGTCCACATTAAACTGCATGTCTCGGTCTATGCATTAAATGACCGTAGAGCGGCAAACCAAACTAACCTTAACTAGACAGGTAAAGCATCATTGCTAGAGGAGGGCGGTTCTACCAAATGATGAGGTGAACTTTTAATGTGATAGATCCTATAAACTTGAATGTTTAATATTTTCAATACATGTGTACGGACTTAACGCACATCCGATTAATTCATTTTTTTTTTTTTATTTATTTGCAAAAAAAAAAAAAAAAAAAAAAAATGCATTTTTTTCTTTTAGTATGTAAATATGTAGAAAATAAACATTATACCTATAGTTTCAATTGGACTCGGAATTCCAAATTTTATTTGAAAAGATTGCAACTGACAATTAATTAATTAATTATTCAATTAATGTTTATTTTAAGTTGCATTAGTCAAAATTTTAAACTTGTACTTTTCTCCGCCATCAAGTTCAACAAATACTAGATATAAATATAGCAGATCAGATGTAGAATATATTTTTCAATTCCTTCTATTAGCTCATATTCTCCTATATATATATATCTTGTTGAAATTTTCAAACGTTCATAAAATACTTTTTATTCATTCAAGTTTAATTATTGAATTTTAGTTTTTTTTTTACATTTAAGTTGCATATATCTACCAATAGAACGGCGCCAGATAAACATAAAATGAATGAAATTATTTATAAAGGACTTTCTACAATAGAGTGAAAATAAAAGTAGGTATAGGCTTTAAGTTTGTTTTTTATTACTTGTTATATTAACTTTGCCACAATTATTTTAATCAAAAACTTTTAAACCTATTCGTCGTTTAAAAGTAAATTCCTTTAAAATCGAAGAATATAAAATTAATGAATATATATATATATAACCTTGACGATTACTTACAATTTTTGATACAACGTATTCCTGTGATTTTTTTATACTCCATTATGACGTATGTCAATCAAACATATTTTTGAAACATATACAACAATGAACGTTAACATATTTTTTTTTAATAAGATATAACAAGTAACTATATTGTGAGGGGGGATTTAACAAATACAATCATGTCCATAAATTAAGGATAATGAAGTTCAGGCAAAGAAAGAGACAGAAGCAAAACAAATTTGACTTATTTGTAAAGTCTATTTATTAAACAAAAGGTAAAGAGCAAAAAAGATGCTATATGTTTAACATAATTAATAAAAATTGCGATTTTTACTCCCTGGAGCAAATTTCAAAAAAGAACCTATTTACAAAAAACAGTATAACATGGTTAGTATGATGGTTAATATGGAGTATGTCTCCCGGACGATGCAATACAGGCCTTACAACGGCTAGGCATGCTGAGTATCAAATTATCAATCTGATCTTGGGAAATATTACACCACTCATCAAGCAATGTCCTCCGAAGTTCCGCTTGACAGGTGGGAGGGGGTTGACGCGCTGCAATTCGTCGGCCAAGCATATCCGACACATGCTCTAGTGGATTCAAGTCCGGTGAGTATGCTGGCCAATCCATACGGGTGATATCCTCCAATTGAAGGCATTTGTCTACAATGTTTGCACGGTGAGGACGGGCGTTGTCATCCATAAACAGAAATTCAGCACCCATGGCGCCCCGAAACAAATGTACATGTTGTTCCAGAATGACATCCCGATAGATGTGGCCTGTCATCGTTACACTCTGAACATGCAGGTCAGTTCTGGAACCAAGAATAATTCCTCCCCAAACGAGCCATCCTACACCACCGTAACGGTGTCGTTCATTGGTGTTCTCTTTGTGGTAACGGGTACCTTGCGCTCTCCATATGAAAGTCCGGCTAGAATCAGACTGCAAACTAAACCTGGACTCGTCGGAAAACATCACACAAGACCACTGTTGCGGTGTCCATGCATGCTCTCTACTCCAGGTTAATCGCAGGCAACATAGAGTTGCGGTAAATGGAACACATCTGACTGGCCTACGAGCATATAGACCAATGTGCCCTAAGCGTCTGTACACGGTCTGCCTTGAAACTGCCGTACCGGTAGCTGAAGAGAGCTGACGAGACTGGTCTGATGCTGTGCTCCGTCTGTTTCTTTTGGCAGTAACTGCTAAATACCGGTCCTCATTCGGCGTTATAACTCGAGGGCGACCTGTGATGTAACATCTACTCACATTACCATCATGTTGGAATCGTTGCCAAAGCCTGGAGATGACACTCTGGGCGATTCCAAGTTCCTCGGATACTTCCAGCTGGGTACGTCCACATTCCAGTCGTCCGATAATTCTATCACGTAAAAAATCATCCAAATGCTTCCTTTGTGCCATAACTATGCGGTTATAGCTCTGAAAGGCTTTTAAAGCGCTTGTGAACAATTTTACTTCTTTGCCACTATTCCTTATATACCCCTCTCTTACACTCGTCATTGTGACGTACTATCCGCGCCATCTGGTGGTTTCCTGTAATTTGCATATTCATCTTCAAGATGTGTGTATAATTCTACAGGTGAAATTTTTATTTTAGAGTTCAATTTCTGTGTGATTCTGAATTATCCTTAATTTATGGACATGTGTATTATATTATAGGTGTCAGCATCTTAAAAAATTGCAGAGAACAAGTCTTCACAAATTACACACCAGACATTAAAAAATTATCAAAGGAAAAGCAACTGAACTTATAATTATCAATTAATTATAAGTGTTTTTCGTTGTTTTTTCTATTGTATATATTTAAAAACATTTTTTCGTTATAATTTTGTAATTCAAATCATATTATCTATTTTATTTTTAATGAAGTTAGCTACAAAAGCTAACATTTATTTTTTTTAATAAGATATATCTCCCAAAAGAAATATGGAACTTATATATGAGGATACGGTTGACATCTCTGTCCACATAAGATATATAACTTTGATAAAAACAAATTTTTAGTAAAAATAAAATAAATAATGTATTTTTCAATTATTATTATCATTATGTGAAAGAATTCCCCATATGAGAAGAAAAACAGAGTAAAATTAATTCCTATTTTATTGGAAAGAATATCGCAGTGAATATAAACGTTAGCTCAGAAAAAAACGAAAGCACATGGGTATTTTATCCGAACATAAAATTTGATATTGTTACATGCATCATAAAGAGACATTCAAGTTTGCAGGCAATTTCACAGATCAAATCGTTAAAATAGAGCAATATATTTTTGTTACCATAGTTCTGTATTCAGAAAAAAAAATATTGAAACAATAAAATTATATTATTGAGTTATTATGCATAAAGTTTATTAAGTGGAAATGTTTGTCAAATGTTATTTTACATAATGTAATGTTGAGGGAGGGGCGGGGGGTGTTAGAGGTTATTTTACGTTGTTAAGAGCCTGATGGCTGAGTGACTAGCGCTCTTTCACCCGGTGCCTCAGGTTTCTGGTTCGAGTCCCGGCGTCAAGGATGTTTGTAATGGTGCGGAATCGACTTTAAACCGTAGGTCTCGGTCTATAACGTTGCGGGGTAGTGTTAGCGTTAGATTAGGTATAAGATTTAGCATTAGGCGTAAGACTGACAACCCTACTTCGTAAAAAGATATCTCCTGTCTCGAAATCTGCCAGTAGACAGACGGCTTGGCCCACCATGGGGCTGTTGTACCACTGATGCTGAGGATGGACGTATTTATCAAGTCAAGTTTGCTGGGAATCCTATATAAATTGTCAAAACTGCGCAGTATATTTTGCCATCCCCATGTTTTAATGTGAAAAAAATTAGTGTTGAAATAAAAAATATTATTATTGAATTATTAAATAAAAGCTATCAAGTGTAAGTTTTTCTCAAGAGTTAATTTACATGAAGAATGCAACGAATTATACGAAGCAAGTAATGTACTTATTACGTCAAATTTGCAGGGTATCTTCAAAAAAAATTGTCAAAACTGCGCAGCATATTTTGTGATCATCCCCCTTATCTGCGAAAACACTTAGTCTTGAAATAATAAAATTACATTATTACTGAGATATTACATAAATGTTATCAAGTATAAGTATTTTGCAACAGTTATTTTACATGAAGAATGCCAGTATTTGTTACTCCAAATTTGTTGGAAGTCTTCGCAAATTAAATTTTCGAAACTATTTTGATTTTATTTTATCACCCTCATCCTTTACTTAGAAAAGGAATGGCGTTGAAAAAATAAAATTCCTGTACTATTATTGAGTTATTTTGCACACAAAGTCAAGAACCTCGTAAAAAAGATATTATGTACTATTCTCCTAGCATCAGATCCTGAATCAATAATAATTATCTAGCAGAGAAGTGATATAAAAAAAAAAAAAATTCTACTTTTCAATTTCTACTTTTTTTTTCACTTTATTGCAGAAAAGTCATTTAAAATTAAAGTTGAAATTTTCCTCTTCCATCTCGCGCCAACTATTGGTAGAAACATGCAACTTAAATCTCATATAAAACTAAAATTACTTAAATTTAATTACTGAATTAATATTTGAAAAACTGTATTAACATCGAGAGTGTCATCCACTACGAGTTGAAAAAAATATATTTGAACTCGAGTGGATGAATGAAAAGTGTTTTATGAACGATTGAAAATTTGAGCAAGATATATGTAGGGAGAGTGTGAACTAATAGTAGGAATTGAAAAAAAGAAAAAAATTCGAATACACACATCGAAATGGCAATACAGAAGTCAATGTGTCATTTATAGATAAATCTGAAATCAAATTAATTCTATTACATATTTAATAACTCAGATTGTTATTTTATACTTTTTGATAATTTTACATGAATCACTTCAATCACTTAATTTTACATGAATAACATCAAGTATCATCCAATGCAAGTTCGAAAAAAAATGTATCTGAACTTGATTGGATGAATAAAAAGTATTTTATGAACGATTGAAAATTTGAACAAGATATATATATATAGGGAGTGAACGAGCTAATGGAAGGAATTGAAAAAGTTATTATGTACTGTTCTTGTAGTATCAGATCCTGAACCAATAATAATTATCTGATAGAAAAAGATTTCCAGACGGGCATGCCACTATGTCTGTGCAGACCTGAAATCGCACTAATTCTCTCCAATAAATCCAATTAATGCGCTTGACAAGACGACAAGCGTCCGTCCATCTTAGCATGTAATTCCAATCTAATGATAAACTGAGACATTCAATTTTAAGTTCAGGAAAGGGATCAGAACATTTAATAACACTCATGTGTGACGGATCAACACGTTACACACCTTAAATATTTGCTACAAGACTTATTAAATCGCCTAATGCCCTGTTTGAAGATCCCACAGATTCGCTCAGATAAATGGCTTATAGTAAACCTAAAACTGACAATATTAATATCTGTTATTAAAACTTGAATAATAGGATTAAAATGACCGGAGTTAAATAAAGGACATAAGATAGAACCAGTAAAAAATATAAATAGCGAGAAAAAAAATGAAATTCTTACAAATTTTTATAATTTAATTATTTTATTTATTAAACTATTAGCTTTTTTGTTGCAAATTGTAGATTTCGAGTTCCTATTATATATACCATGTATACCCTTCTACAAATGGTCTAGATGGGAGTTTATTGCCTTTAGAAAGGACTTTTAAGGGTATATTCCACACATTGCGTGTGGTATGAAAAAAAAAAACATGTAAAATTCCCACCAGGTAGCCTGAATTTCATTAGATATGCTTAACAATTAGTATCTAATTAGAATTTGCTTTATCGTGTTTTCTTGCTTTTGAAAGAAGTGGCTTTCATTCCAGTGTTCCATGGACTCGAACCTGAGACCTTTGTTTTTCCACGGCAGCTGTAGCTATGTCTATATATAGTATGTGTGTGCAGAATTGCTGGAAATCATCGCAGATTAAATTTTCGAAAAGGCTTTGCTTTATTTTGTCACCAAAAATTAGCGTTGAAAAATAAAGTTCCTCTACTGTTATCGAGTTATTTTACACATAGAGTCAAGAACCTAGTAAAAACGATATTATGTATTGTTCTTCTAGTATCAGATACTGAATCAATAATAATTATCAAACAGACAAGTAATGTAAAAAAAGAAATTTTTAAAGTCAATTCGTACTTTTTTTCACTCTATTGCAGAAAAGTCCTTTACAAATAAAGATGAAATTTTCCTATTACATCTGGTGCCATCTATTATTAAATACATACAATATTTGAAAAAACGGCATTAACATCCAGTGTCATCCACTACAAGTTCAAAAAAATGTATTTGAACTTGAGTGGATGAATACAAAGTATTTTATGAACGATTGAAAATTTGAGCAAGATATATATAGGGAGAGTGTGAGCTAATAGAAGGAATTGAAAAAAATATTATGTACTGCTCTTCTAGTATCAGGTCTTTGTTTTTCTAATGCAGCTGGAAAATACTTAGACATTTGTATTTTGATGGCAAGGCAAATGCTGCACCGGCGTTACTCACTTAGCACTACCCAGGAGGCACGTGTAGCTTGAAGATGAGCTACGGACGCGGAGTAACAATACCTCCGCAACGCTCATGTTAGACCGGGACTTATGGTTTAAAGATGATTTCGAACCACTATAAACATACATGACACCGTCAGGACTCGAACCTGAAAATCCGTGGTATCGAGCGCCAGAGTGCTAGCCACTCGGCCATTCAGGCCTAATTTGCTGGAAATGATCCTAGTTTAAATATTCGAAATTACTTTTATTTTGCCACCATCATTCTTAATTTAGAAAAAAATGGCTTTGAAGAAATAAAATTCCTATACTATTATTCAGTTACTTTACACATAAAGCCAAGAACCTAGTAAAAAGAAGATATTATGTATTGTTCTTCTAGTATCAGATCCTGAATCAATAATAATTATCAAGCAGGCAAGTAATATAAAAAAAAAAAAATTAAAGTCAATTCTTATTTTTTTCACTCTATTGCAGAAAAGTACTTTACAAATAAAGTTGAAATTTTCCTCTTACAACTGGCGTTCTAGATACATGCAACTTAAATTTAAAAAAAAACTAAAATGAATTAATTAAATTTAGTGAATGAATTAATATTTGAAAAAAACTGTATTCACATCTAGTGTCATCCCCTACAAGTTCAAAAAAAAAAAAAAAAATGCATTGAACTCGAGTGGAGGAATAAAAAGTGTTTTATGAACGATTGAAAATTTGAATAAGATATATATAGGGTGAGTGTGAGCTAATATAAGCAATTGAAGAAACGGAGTTGAAAAAATAAAATTCCTATGCTATTATTGAGTTATCTTAGACATAGACTCAAAAAACCTAGTAAAAAATAAGATACTATTCAGTACAGTTCTTCTATTGTCACCTGAATCAATAATAATATCCGATAATTAAAATATTTCCAGACGGGCATTTGACAATGTCTGTGTAGACCTGAAATCGCACTCATCTCTCCAACGAATCTAATTAATGCGTTTAACAAGACGGCAAGCGTCCATCCATCTTAGTATTATAATCCGAATCTAATGATAAACTGAGACATTCAATTGTAAGTTCAGAAAGGGGATCAGAACATTAAATAACACTCATGTGTGAAGGATTAACAGGTTCACACCTTACATATTTGCTACAAGATTCTCATTTATTAAATCGCCTAATGCCCTGTTTGGAGATGCCATAGATTCGCACAAGCGGTGGTGATAAATGGATTATAGTATACCTAAAACTGGCAAGAATTAATACCTGTTATTAAAAATTGAATTAATACGATTAGAATGACCGAAGTTGAATAGAGGAAATTAAAACCGAACAAGTAGAAAAAAAAATAGGCAGGGCAAAAAAAAATTCTTAAAAGTTTTTATAATTTACTTATTTCATTTACTAATGTATCTAAAATGTAAGACCAATTTCAAATTTAAAATTCCAGGGACTTCAAAATAAACTGGAAATAGACTGGAATTTCAGTTATTTTGTCTCTTTTAGATTGCTGGCACTGTCCTTGACATCTGTGTGAAATTTTAGTATCAAAATATTCATAAGTGTTTGAGTGACGCTTGGTTTTGTGAGACACGCCGGTGATTTTTGAAATGCCTGAATTCAATGAGGAAAGAACTTGCATTCAATTTTGTTTGCGGAAATGTATAGAATATTTCAGAAAGCATTCGGTGAGCATTCCTATATCGGAAAGAAGTGGTATAAACACTTCAAAGAAGGCAGATAACGCGTTGAAGACGAAGTGCCCTCTGATCGATCATCAACCACAACCGACGAAGCTCACGTCCAAAAAATTAAAGATTTGGGGCTGGCAAATCGTCGATTTACAATTAGAGACCTTGATGGGGATGTTGGAATTTCAAAAGGATAGGTCCATTCCATTTTGGGCCTCAAAGGTGTCAAATCTCGATTTTTACCGAAAACACTGAATGCGCAGCTCACACTGCATTGATTTTTCGTGACTCTTTCGCCAAAAATGAAACCCGTATGGGTCCACAACCACCGTATTCCTATCGTGCGACTTCTGGCTGTTCCCTAAACTCAAAAGACTACTCCGGGATCACCGTTTTGAGACGAGATCAACTTGAGTCGCCGCACGCTTTGAAGGCCATTCCTGCCGATGACTTTTTGCATGCATTGAGGATTGGAAAAAAGTTGGCATAAGTGTATTGTGTTCGGAAGGGATTACTTTCATGGCAATGAAATAAATGTGGAAGAATAAATATAGTTTTTGAAAAGAAAATAATTGGTCTTACTTTTTGGGCACAGTAGTATGCTTAATAATTACTATCGTGTCTCCTTGTTTCTAAAGTAGTGGCATAGTAAAATTTACATCTTATTTATTTTAAACATTATACGTACATTTAAATTAAATGACAAACTTACATTTTTATTGGAATTTACTGTGATTGCGTTTATTGAGTAGAACCGGAAAAATCGGGTTGTAACTCTAATTTATTTCGGTGCTTGGATTTAAGTATTGTTCGTACAGACTTCACACCAGTATGCAGCATCACTATTTCACGAGCCAACGTCTGTGTCTGTGCCCCCCCAAAGTTTAACTTCGCTTACACCACTTTGAAGACTACTGTTTTAGGGATATCAGAACCCCATTTGCATGTTGTATGGCAAGAAAATCTAGAAAACATTCACAAAGCAGCCTGACAACGAATGTGAGATTCGACATTGTTACTATCACTAATCAAGTCTCCTCATTTGTAAAAGCAGTGATTACAATAAATTCGAACAAGAACCTTTCTGCACACTAGATGCACGTAATACGGTTGGCCATTAAATTTTATGGGTGGTTTGTTTATGGTTTTATGGGGTTTTTGTATCGCCCTCAAAGTAATCGCCTCCGGACACAATGCATTTATGCCAAGAAAAAAAAAATGAAATTCCATAATCCCGGGGAATTTTAAATTGAAAATTGGTCGTACTTTTTGGATACAGTAGTATATGTTTGTTAGTGGTTCGGAATCCCGGTCTAATTAGCTTAAAGTGTGCAAAAAAATGACCGTAGAGCGACAAATCAACCAAATCACAGAAGAAAAAGAAAAACAGAACAGAACGATACGATAGAAAAACGATAGATGTTAACAGAAAATATACAGAAAACAGAAAACGATAGGAGCTAACAGAAAATATACAGCAAACAAAAAACCGATAGGAGCTAACAGAAAATATACATCAAACATAAAAAAGATAGGAACTAACATAAAATATACATCAAACAGAAAAGCGATAGGAGATAACAGAAAATATATAGCAAAAACAGAAAAACGATAGGAGCTAACAGAAAATATACATCAAACAAAAAAAAAAAAAAAACGATAGGAGCTAACAGAAAATATAGAGCAAACAGAACAACGATAGGAGCTAACAGAAAATATACAGCAAACAGAACAACGAAAGGAGCTGACAGAAAATATACAACACACAGAGAAACGATAGGAGCTCACAGAAAATATACATCAAACACAACAACGATAGGTTCTGACAGAAAATATACAGTAAATAGAAAAACGATAGGATCTGACAGAAAATATACAGCAAACAGAACAACGATAGGAGCTGACAGAAAATATACAGCAAACAGAAAAACGACAGGAGCTAACAGAAAATATACAGCAAACAGAGAAACGATAGGGGCTAACAGAAAATATGCAACTAACAGAACAACAATAGGAGCTAACAGAAAATATACAGCAAATAGAAAAACGATAGGAGCTAACAGAAAATATACATCAAACAAAAAAAAAAACGATAGGGGCTAACAGAAAATATAGAGCAAACAGAACAACGATAGGAGCTGACAGAAAATATGCAGCAAACAGAGCAACGATAGGAGCTCACAGAAAATATACAGCAAACAGAAAAACATAGGTGACAGAAAATATACAGTAAATAAATGAAAAACGATAGGAGCTCACAGAAAATATACATCAAATAGAAAATGATAGGTTCAACAAAAATATACAGCAAATAGAAAAACGAGCTAACAGAAAATATACATCAAACAGAAAAACGATAGGAGCTAACAGAAAATACAAACAGAAAAACGATAAACAGAAAAACGATAGGTGACAGAAAATATACAGTAAATAGAAAAACGATAGGAGCTAACAGAAAATAGGAGCTAACAGAAAAACGATACATCAACAGAAAAATACAGCAAATATGATAGGTTCTAACAAAAATATACAGCAAATAGAAAAAAACGACAGGAGCTAACAGAAAATATACAGCAAACAGAAAAACGATAGGAGCTAACAGAAAATATACAGCAAACAAAAAACGAGAAAAACGAACGATAGGGGCTAACAGAAAATATACAGAAAAACGATAAGAGCTAATAGAAAATATACAGCAAACAGAAAAACGACAGGAGCTAACAGAAAAACGATAGGAGCTAACAGAAAAACGATAGGAGCTAACAGAAAACGATAGGAACTAACAGAAAATATACAGCAAATAGAAAAATGATAGGTTCTAACAAAAAAATATACAGCAAATAGAAAAACGACAGGAGCTAACAGAAAATATACAGCAAACAGAAAAACGATAGGAGCTAACAGAAAATATACAGCAAACAGAAAAACGACAGGAGCTAACAGAAAAACGATAGGGGCTAACAGAAAATATACAGAAAAACGATAAGAGCTAACAGAAAATATACAGCAAACAGAAACGACTACGAGTAGAACAATTTCAATCATAAGGATTTAAATGAAGAATAATCATAAGGATGAAATGCAGATAAAATTATCATACGACATTTTTCACGTGTATCATTTAATTAAATGAATAGCAATGTTATCAGTTTTATGAAAGCTGCAAAATCCATTCATTCGCTTACATGGATTCACGCTGAAAAATGCAGTTTCTCAATTGAATGACAGCTGCAACTGAGCCAAACCCTACAATCTTCCAACAATGATGTGTTTTAATAAGTTTTAACAACGCAACATCTGGTGTGACATAAAAAAGACGAAATATTTAATTAAAAGCACTGAATGTCAAAGTGGATTGCTTAACCATTCTTTTGTTTAGAAAATAATTCGTAAGATTGGGTGGAATGGCCAGTTAAACCTTGTTGAAATGAAGATAAAACTGCGAGTGATTCTTTCTTTAAAACCCCAGAAGTTTGGAAAACAATTTCTTTTACATTAAAATGGCACGTTCAAGTTTTACAAATTTGTAATTGGGCAGATGTGATTTATACTAGCTAAATGATTTCATCAAAGAGTATGCATTAAATGTGTGCATATATAAAAAAAATTGCTAATTGTTACGCAATACGTTCCAAGAAAATATTTCTTCGAAACAAAAGATTATTCTATTGATTTTTTTCAGTATTATTGTTTTAAGCCCAACACAAATCGGATTTTTAATGTTGGAGTCAGAAATAGAGAGCGTGCCAAAACGTTTCCGACTACCGAGTCGAATTTTTATACCATTTCTCGACTCTTTACTGTAATTTTAAGGGTTATGATTTTTATTAATAATCTGTGAAAGAAATTAAATGAATTTTATTGAATTCATATACGCATTAAAAAAATTTTTGCGGACTTGAATGGTCGAATGCGAAACTGTTATGCATGTTGTCACAGTCACCATCGAATCTCCTCGTTTCTGAAAATTGCAACCACTCTTTCCATAGGATTTGAACCAAAAACCTTCTACATGTTACCATTGAATACTTTACTGCTGGATGACCAGCAAGAAATTTATTAACTTAAACATTAAAAAATAGTTTTAACTTAATTCTATCTATTTCTAACCGCCCAAAGTTTGATAAATACATTCCTGTTTATTTTATACTTTTTTTTTCCCAAGTGTCCGGTCACCTTAAGGCGTGATATTACTCCTACAGTTGGATTACCAATAGCTTAAGGGATAACTGTGTGTCATACTTCATTATTTATTTGAGACATGTAATATTTCCAAAGGTCAAAGCATGAGAAAAATCTATAGATCGTATTAGTTCTTTTTTAAGAAAATAAGAAAAAAAAAGAATAAACGAAAATAATTTTAAAAAAACATTATATCAATATAAAACCCACTGAATGAACTTAAAGAAAATAAAAACAAGTAATATAAAAAAAAAAATTTTTTAAAGCTAATTCCTACTTTTTTTCACTCTATTGCAGAAAGTCCTTTATAAATAAATTTCATTCATTTATTTTAAGTTTATCTAGCGCCATCTTTTGATAGATATATATGCAACTTAAATCTAAAAAAAAATAGAAATAATGAATTAAATTTATTTACTGAATTAATATTTGAAAAAACTGTATTCACATCCAGTGTCATCCACTTCAAGTTAAAAAAAAAATGTATTCGAACTTGAGTGGACGAATAAAAAGTATTTTATGAACGATTGAAAATTTGAACAAGATATATATAGGGGAGAGTGTGAACTATTAAAAGAAATTAAATAAAAAATAGTTTAAAATCTACAATGTATATCTGCTAAAAATGTTACTCCCTCTTTCCCATAATAATAATAGCAAACGATGAATTTAATTTGTCCTAAAATAATAGTAGCAAAAGAAAATAAATATACTAGTAGAACGCAACATTTATTATCAAAAAGTCAATTTAAATTATACGTTAAAAATATTAATCCTATTTTTTATTATATTTTGAGTACCGAGAATTTTTAGATTTTTCAATAACTTCGTTACTGCCTACTAAATGTGTAGGTGGGATCCCTTGGCTGCAAGGCTTTGCTTTCTCTACATGTGCAAACTTAAAATGGAAGCGGATTTCATCGTTTTACAGATTTATCTTTCTTTAAAAATTTGGAATAAAGAGAGTTCGAATATTCAAAGACGTGAATTGTTGATCTTAAGATGCCTATTATGCTAAGAGGAATATGCATAAGTTTTTCTACATAATATTTGCATTTATGTCCACAGTTTTGTTTTTCAAAGAATCACCATTAGCGAAGATACAACTTGATAATTATTTTTGGAAGCACGTTTCTAAATTATTAACAGGATCATTCTGTTGCTCTTAAATTGTTTTGTAGCTATCTTTATTGCACCTTTCTGCAACTTTTCGTTTTTCTTTTGATGCATCAATTATTAGGCGATAGCAATTCGACACTTTGCTTATAAACTCTGTTTATTTTTCATCTTACTTTTACAATAGGTTGATATTCAATTGAATTAAAACAATTGATTTCGATCAGCGGATGAAATTAGAAAAACAGTTGCAATTCATAATAATTAGATTAATGTAAAAATTGAAAGATGTGTCCAAACAAATGGCAGATGTCAAGAAACGTTGATTTTCATTGAAGGCTTCTCAGTTTAGTGCTACAGTATAACTTACAACTGTATTCGTCAATAATTCCAACTTAAACATTCCTTTTCCTATGGGACAGTTGCTGTCTCATATCGTTACAATGTACATATATCGCTACAATGTACAACAGTTGCTCCCTATTATTATGGGACAGGAGAATATGTTTTGGGGGTGATTTGATAGCTAAAAAAAGAACCATTTCTTTTGACAATCGTTTTATTATAGTAGACCTTTTTCTTCCTTTGTGGAAACAACATAGTTATGGGCAACAACAAAGGTTGTAACCAAAAAACACCAAGCCATCATCATATACGTTAAACCACAAAGTAAAAGTCACGTGAGGTTTATGTTTGCCCCAAATTGCCACTCTTGTTGCCAGATCTAGATTACCAATATATAGTATAATGATGTACTTCTGAGCTGATATTGCTATTTCTTCAACGGAGGTAATCCCTCCCCCTTCCCTGCAGCTCACTTATCTTCTAACGCACACTCTCCAATTCTATGGAATCTTCTTATTTTCATATGGGGCACTTCTACCAACTTTTTTTTCCAGCCCAACGAAAGTATTTCAACATTTGGATTGACCAGGGCCTTTCTGGGCCTAGATACAACAATTCGAATGAGGCTCTCCCAATTCGAAAACCCAACGTGACATTCACTAAGCTACTTCAGGTCCAATATCCTAGTCTTACTATTTTGATGAGTCCTAATTTAATATAAAGGGTATTTTCCTTTGTATGAAAGCTGCGTTCCCACCAAGGAGAGGTGTGAACGCAGATTGCTCAAGATTGCTTCGTAACATGCTTACGTTTTTCAAATAAATGCACGTAGGAAAAACAGCCAAGTGGTTATACTCTATTCGAGTTCCATACATTGACTCAAATTCAGCTTCGGCTATCGCATGTGAAGATTTGTGATGGGTCGATTCTTCATGTTTCACAGTTTGACGCCTTGGTGTGAACGCGGCTTCAGGACGTATCGATAAAAAAATAAAGTACATGAAGATTGCTATACCGTATCCATAAAAAGAAGTAAGATGCAGGAAAACAGTTATATCACAATCATAAAATGGAAGTAAAGTATAAGTGGATTGTTATACTATATCCCTAAAAAGTATGTAAACTACAGGAAGATTGCTATATCATATCCATAAAAGATACAGGAGAACGCTATAGACTAACCGTAACAAAGAAGTAAAGTACCGGAGGATTACTATACCGTATTCATAAAAATGAAGTAGGGTAAAGGTGGAATGTGATACCGTATCCATAAATAAGAAATAAGGCACAAGAAGGCTACTATACCTTTAAAATTTAAGTAGGGTAAATGTGGGATGTTATATTGTGTCCATAAAAAAGAAGTAAGGCACAAAAAGGACTACTAAACCATATCCATAAAATGGAACTAGGGTAAAATTGGAATGTTACACCATATCCCTAAAAAGTACATTAAACTACAGGACAACTGCCATACCGTATCCATAAAAGGTACAAAAAACAGCTATACCTTAACCATAACAAAAACGAAAAGAACAAAAGGACTGTTATACATTATCTATAAATTTGAAATAGGGTAAAGGTGGAATGTTATACCGTATTTATCAATAAGAAGTCAGGCACAAGAAGGCTGTTGTACCATAACTATAAAATGGAAGTAGGGTAAAGATGGAATGCTATACAGCATCTATAAAAGGAAGTAATGTAATCTGAGAATACTGTACTTCTTGAATGCCTTGCACTTAAATGTATAAATCTGTGGTGTTAAACATTTTTAGTTCGCGAACCCCTCACAAATTAAAAAATTTCCATCTACCAGCAACATCAATAAGTTAAAACGTATGAAAACAACACTGTGTGAAGTCAATTTTCAATACTAAAAACATGGTGCAAATAATCTTTGAAAAATATGTCCAAATAATCACAACACACTCACACAGAAGGATAATAACATTAACACCAAAAATTAAAATATTAACTTTTAACATGTGTGTTCTAATGTAGCTGGCAAGCACTTAGACAGTTGTCTTTGATGCCTTAAGGGAAGTGCCGCCCCGACGTTACTCGCTTAGCACTTTCCAGCGGGTGATGAAGCTTGCAGATTAGCTATGGACGCGAAATAACACTACCCCCGCAACGCTCTACGATTCTATTAGACCGGGACATACGGTTTAAAGTGGATTCGAACCACTACAAATATCCATGACACAGCCAGGACTCGAACCCGAAACCTGTGGTACTGGGCACCAGAGCGCTAGCCACTCGGCAATTCAGGCCCGTAAAAGAAATAAGTAAATTATAAAAATTTGTAAGAATTTCCTTTTTTTTTTTTCCCTGGCTATTTATTTTTTCTACTGGTTCTATTTTATGCCCTTTTTTTCAGGCCCCCCATATTCGATAATAAAAACATAATGTGCCCATAAACTTTGAAAATGTGTACAAATAATCACAACATACAAGAAGGATAATAACATTAACACCAAAAAGTAAAAATATTAAATTTTAACATGAATATGCAAAAAAAAAAAAAAAAAAAAAAAAAAAATTAAACAGGCCCTTTGTCATTTCTTTTCGGGAAACAGATTTGAAGAACCATTGCAATATATCGTATACATATATCTAGTTTCTATTCACACTACTATTCATTTTACAGTCATTTCAAAGCCATTCAATACATTAAAACATACATATATCTAGTTTCTATTCACACTAGTTTCTATTCGTTAAGTCATTTTAAAGCCCTTCAATACGTTAAAACATACATATACCTAGTTTCTATTCGTTAAGTCATTTTAAAGCCCTTCAATACGTTAAAACATACATATATCTAGTTTGCATTCACACTAGTTTCTATTCTTTTTGAGTCACTTCAAAGCCCTTCAATACGTTAAACTACATATATCTTTTCTATTCACACTAGTTTCTATTCGTTAAGTCATTTTAAAGCCCTTCAATACGTTAAAACATACATATATCTAGTTTGCATTCACACTAGTTTCTATTCGTTAAGTCATTTTAAAGCCCTTCAATACGTTAAAACATACATATATCTAGTTTGCATTTAGTTTCTATTCATTTTTTTTTAGTCATTTCAAAGCCCTTCAATACGTTAAAACATACATATATCTAGTTTGCATTCACACTAGTTTCTATTCGTTAAGTCATTTCAAAGCCCTTCAATACGTTAAAACATACATATATCTAGTTTGCATTCACACTAGTTTCTATTCGTTAAGTCATTTTAAAGCCCTTCAATACGTTAAAACATACATATATCTAGTTTGCATTCACTAGTTTCTATTCATTTTTTTTAGTCATTTCAAAGCCCTTCAATACGTTAAAACATTTTCTAGTTTGCATTCACACAGTTTCTATTCGAAGTCATTTTAAAGCCCTTCAATACGTTAAAACATACATATATCTGTACACTAGTTTCTAAATTTTAAAAGCCCTTCAATACGTTAAAACATACATATATCTAGTTTGCATTCACTAGTTTCTATTCATTTTTTTAGTCATTTCAAAGCCCTTCAATACGTTAAAACATACATATATCTAGTTTGCATTCAATTCGTTAAGTCATTTCAAAGCCCTTCAATACGTTAAAACATACATATATCTAGTTTGCATTCACACTAGTTTCTATTCGTTAAGTCATTTTAAAGCCCTTCAATACGTTAAAACATTATATCTAGTTTGCATTCACTAGTTTCTATTCATTTTTTTAGTCATTTCAAAGCCCTTCAATACGTTAAAAACATACATATATCTAGTTTGCATTCACACTAGTTTCTATTCGTTAAGTCATTTTAAAGCCCTTCAATACGTTAAAACATACATATATCTATTTTCTATTCACACTAGTTTCTATTCGTTTTTTTAGTCATTTTAAAGCCCTTCAATATGTTAAAACATGTGAAAACAACATTGTGTGAAATCAATATTCAATAATAAAAACATAATCTGCAAATAATATTTGGAAAATGTGTACAAATGATCACAACACACAAGAAGGATAATAATAATAACACCAAAAAGTTAAAATATTAACTTTTAATATAAATATGCAAAAAAAGGCCGTTTTTCATTTTTTTTTTCATGATTCATTTTCTCCTTATATATATCTTGTTCCAATTTTCATTCGTTTATAAAAAACTTTTTATTCATCCACTCAAGTTCAAACATATTTTTTTAAACTTGTAGTGGGCATTTTTTAATACAGTTTTTTCAAATATTCATTCAGTAATTAAATTAAATTAATTAATTTTAGTTTTTTTTTTTTTTTAGATTTAAGTTGCATGCATCTAATAATAGATGGCGCTAGATATAAGAGGAAAATTTCAACTTTACTTGTAAAAGACTTTTCTGCAATGTAGAGAAAAAAAGTAGGAATTGACAATTTTTTTTTTTTTTTTATTACTTGTTTAAAGTGATTTTAAAAACCATTCACCAACGAATTCTTTCTCTACATACGTAAACGTTTTTAGTAAATCGCTGAGAAGTTGTTATTAAATTGTATGTGTTTATGTAACACATACAATTTACAAGTTTTATGAATGTTTTCTGAATTTTTTTAAATTTCATCGATTCGGTGCGATTATTCCTTTCAGAGTTTACTTTGTAATCTTTTCCTTTTCTGTTTTTTTAAATAATTGATAATACTTTAACGATACTGTTCATTTTTGAGGAAGTTTTTTTTTTTTTTTTAATCTTAAGAGGACTTCAGTGTGGTTAGAAAATACTCCCTTGGAGCCATGGAGATTGGAGGAGATTACAGAGGAGAGAAAGGTAAAAGAAAAGATTAAAAAAAAAAAAAAAAAGAAACTAAAAGAAAGCGCGTAAGAAGATTGACTAATTTGATTTCCAAACGAGGATTAAAGGATTATTGGTAATTGCGCAACAGGATATATATTTTTTCTTTGTCTTTTTGAATCTATACAAGCGAGAGAAAAAGCAATTTGGAACTCCGTAAGAAATAAAAAGGAAAATTTAAGTTTTTAGCTGCTAAAAAAAAAAAAAATGTATATACTAAACTGTTGCCGTTAAAAATTGATTTTAAAATTGTTATAATTGAATTTAGAACTCCACAGGCTTCAGGTTCGAATCCTGACGGTGGCATTGATTGAATTTAGAATTACACACTATTAATTTTTAACAAATTATTATTTATAGTTTATTCGTTATTTTAAAAAGAAATGCATTCCTTTAACATGCATAATTCAGTAATATAATAGAGCACGCATCTGGTTGGTCAGTTTAAGACAAACATAATCCTCATGTGATTACATACCTCACTTGACTTTTACTTTGTAGTTCATCATATCCTAAGATAGTTTGGCGATTTTGGCAACAGTTTTTAAATGTTGCATATCACCATTCTATGCTATTGGTTTGGCTTGTCCCTCTACAGTCATCTTGTGCACACGTTAGGCTAAACTGTCCGGTACCTACAGTTTAACGTGGATTCTGAACCAAGAACAAACATCCATACCACTGCCAGGATTCGAACCTGAAGCCTTCGGTACCAACGGCCAGAGCGCTAGCCAGTTGGCCATCGGGCCGTCCTTTTTTTCCCCCTGGAACTCGACTCGAACCATTGCACTACAACATATCCATATATCTGGTTTCCATCAAAATTTAATACATTCACACGTTTTTCAATTCATACTATTCACACTATCACACTCTCCTATATATATATCATGTTCAAATTTTCAATCGTTCATAAAATACTTTTTGTTCATCCGCTCAAGTTAATATATTTTTTTTGAACTTGTAGTGGATGACACTGGATGTTAATGCAGTTTTTTCAAATATTAATTCATTCATTAAATTTAATTCATTAATTTTAGTTTTTTTTTTAGATTTAAGTTGCATGTATCTACCCATAGATGGTGCCAGATGTAAGAGGAAAATTTCAACTTTATTCGTAAAGGACTTTTCTGCAATAGAGTGAAAAAAATAGGAACACATTTAAAAATTTTATATATATATATATTACTTGTTTTAAGTGAATTCCTTCCTTTCGTATGTAAACTCTTTAAAATCGCCGGGTAGTTGTTACAAAAACAACGAGTAACTTAAAAAAAACTTTTAAAGTCAATTCTACTTTTTTTTTTTTCACTATATTACAGGGAAGTCCTTTATAAATAATTTTCATTCATTTTTTTTTAAGTTTATCTGGCGCCATCTATTAGTAGATACATGCAACTTAAATCTAAAAAAAAAAAATAATGAATTAAATTTATTTACTGAATTAATATTTGAAAAAAACTGTATTCACATCCAGTGTCATCCACTACAAGTTCAAAAAAATGTATTTGAACTTGTGTGGACGAATAAAAGTATTTTATGAACGATTGAAAATTTGAACAAAATATATATATAGGGAAAGTGTGAACTAATAGTAGGAATTGCAACAAAAAACAATTTAAAAGTTTTATGAAGTCTTAAATTTCACCGACTCTGTCCGATTATTCCTTTCAGAGTTTACTTTGAAATCTTTTTTTTTTTTTTTTTTTTTAAATAATTGATAATACTTTAACGATACTGTTCATTTCTTGAGGAAGTTTTCTTTTTCTTTTTAAATCTTAAGTGGACTTCAGTGTGGTTAGAAAAGACTCCCTTGGAGCCATGGAGATTGGTGGAGATTACAGAGGAGAGAAAGGTAAAAGAAAAGATTAAAAAAACAAAAGAAACTAAAAGAAAGCGCGTAAGAAGATTGACTAATTTGATTTCCAAACGAGGATTAAAGGATTATTGGCAATTGCGCAACAGGATAGACTTTTTTTCTTTTTCGTCCTTTTTAAATCTATACAAGCGAGAGGAAAAAGCAATTCCGGGCAATCTGTACTCCGTAAGAAATAAAAAAGGAAAATTTAAGTTTTTTTAGCCGTTGGAAAAATTAAATTTACTAAACTGTTGTCGTTAAAAATTTAATTTTAAATTGTTATAATTACATTTGGAATTGCATACATGCAACTTTTAACAAATAATTGCTTATTTTTTATTTGTTTTTTTAAAAGGAAATGCATTCATTTAAAATGCATAATTCAGTAATATAATAGAGCAAGCATCTCAGTGGTCAATTTTGGACAAACATAATTGTCACTTAATGACATAAATCACGTGACTTTTACTTTGAGTTTCAACATATGCGATGACAGCTTGGCGATTTTCGGCAACAATTTTTAAATGTTGCACATGACCATTCTATGCTGTTGAAGCAAAGGGAGAAAAAGGTTTACCATCATTATCACCACCATCGTCATAATTTTTTTTTAAATCCAATTTTTGTTTAATTTTGTTTGATGATGCATTTATTTTTATTACATAGCAAAACTGAAAAAAAAAAAATCACAAACGTGAAACTTAATGACTGTCCTCAAATAATTAAATCAAATATTTTTCTTTGAAATGCAAGGAAAAAAATACATTCATGAAAACATTTTGTTCACATTTTGAAAACATTTTGCATTGTACCTATCACTACCCTCAAAATACAAAGAGCGTGCACACATTTTTGTAACGAATTTGAAAATGTATATATATATATATAAATTCATGTTTGTGAAAATTGCAACACCATGAAGGACTTACGCGGGTGAGCTGAAATTTTCAGGAAATGCAAATTAGCGCATGATATGCAAATGATTGAAATTTCCAATCCGTAGCGCATGCGTATGCTGAGCAGCGCCCTCTGAACAGCGGATGGATCCGAATAAATAGACGGCTGTAACGAGGCATGTATGGTTATCGGTGGTTATCTGCTAGTGGTAAACGTTAGCTCAATCGTTACTTATGCCTCTTCGACGAAAGAGAGCGAAATTTGAACAACTTACAGAGTTTGAACGGGGAGAATCATCGGCCTTCGTGAAGCTGGATTATCTTATCGTGCAGTAGCCGCTCGTGTGCAGCGTAACAGCAGCACAGTGATGCGTCTTTGGAAGCAGTGGACGGACGAGTGTCGGGATAACTCGGAAATCTGGGAGTGGACCCCGAAATGTGACGCCAGCTCGCGATGATAAACACCTGGTCCGCATGGCGCTGACGGACCGCACAGCTTCCTCTAGACAATTGGCAGCACAGTGGTCAATAGCTACAGGTGTTTCATTGTGTGCTTCATCAATTCGTAGACGTCAGGACTCTTTTTATACAGGATCCCTCTCACGCTAAACCATCGCCGCCTGCGGCTACAATGGGCCGCTCCGCATAGAGACTGGCGTGCTGATTGGCAGAATGTCGTGTTTTCTGACGAATCCCGCTTTAATTTGTTTTACCATGATGGGCCGCATTCGTATCAGACGCTATGCTGGCGAACGCCACCTTCCGGAGTATCGAACGCCACCTTCCGGGTGCATCGAACGCCACAGTGGATGAACACCCGGAGTTATGGTCTGAGGTACCATAGCATATCATGGACGATCTCAATTGCTAAGAATTGTGGGCAATCTGAACAGCAACCGGTACATCAGTGAAGTTCTACAGCCCCAAGCTGTTCCCTTCCTTCAAAGCTTGCCAGGCGCTGTATTTCAACAGGACAATGGCCGCCCTCATATCGCTAGGACTGTTCAATCCTTCTTTGCAACGCGGCAGGTACAGCTTCTTCCTTGGCCTGCGTATTCCCCGGATATGTCGCCGATTGAACATGTGGGATTTCGTTGGTCGGCGTCTCGCTCGTGATCCTCGTCCTGTTGCTTCTGCAACAGGGCGACGATCAACTTTGGGTGCGCATACAAACAATATGGAATGCTCTTCCTCAGGCAGACATTCAAAATTTGTTTGACTCCATGCCACGTCGTGTAGCAGCACTTGTGTGGCGCGTGGTGGCTACACAAAATACTGATTCCGATCTCTTGTTATTGTTTGTTTGCTTTGAACATTTAATCATTTATTTGTACCACTACCACTCAATTGTGTATTAAATTTCATTCAATTATAACGATTCCTTCATGGTGTTTCAATTTTCACAAACATGAGTTTATATATATATATATATATATATAGCCAAAGATGAACATTTTATTTTTTGTATGCTCAGTTTAATAGCACTTTGAATTACCATCGTAGAAATGGTTTTTCCAAGAAAGCGACTTACATCTTGTTAAGATTTCAATAAAATGTCATCATGTGTATTATACTGATTGCTAAGTAATATTTCATCCTATTCTGATAGAATATCATGAAATGCACTAAAGGTAAAATTATTTCCTAAATTCTATATTACGCGCGCCTACTTTGTAAATGAAACAAAATACTGAAAATAAGTGACAAAACACATTATTTTTGTGTGATACTTAATCACTGACAAATATTTGATATACATGAATCCTTATAAGTTTGTGGCGATGACATGCAATCCGAAGTATCAATAGCAACACTTGAGGAGGAGTGAATTCTTCATCACTGTCACAACTAACATCACTAGTCTGAAAGCTCAGCCAACATATTTGCAATTTCACCATCTGTAAGAGGGTTATTAAATTGCATTTTTCTTTTTTGGGAGGGAGGATATGAAGGCTGTCATCTCTAAGCAACTCATGTTATAAGATATTTTTTTAATAACTCATGTTATAAGATCTATAAGATAAGATTTTAACAACTCATGTAATAAGATTTTTTTATAATATTGCCGAAATATTGATTTGTCGCTATACGATCATTTTGTGCACACTTTGGGCTAATTAGACCGGGATCTACAGTTTAACAAGGATTTGAACCACTCACAAACATTCATGCCACCGCCAAGACTCGAACTTGAAGCTTATGACACCAACGACCAGAGCGCTAGCCAATTGGTCCTCAGGACGCACCGAAATGTTGAAGCGCAGCTCTTCTCGCTCGGACACCTGACTGGTAACTGAGACATCGCTCCATTCTTAGTCCAACATTTTAACTAGCATATTTGGACTAAGGATGTCATTCGTCTATTGATAATTTATTTATGTGTGATCAATTTTCTGCTTTTCGTATTAACTGTTTTCAGATTCAAATCTACTTACGGTTTAACTAAATACACATACTAACATATGATACTCTGTTTTCAGTTATTATTATTTTTTTAAAAAAAAAAATTCTACATCTTCAGTTATTAAGTGATTCACTTATTATTTTCAAAATAATATAAAAATATATAAATATTTCCCAGGGATGTAAAGATGAATAGTTGAAAATATGAAAACTGCGCTAAGTGATCTTAAGAAAATGAATTATAAATATCCATCCAAGCATAGTTATGTTCACTGATAACCTGAGCAATTAGTATAAAGGAGGATACAAGATCCCTATGTTGTATATTTAAATCCCCTATGTTGCAGCGACTGCTAGATGTTTCTCTAACATCTAGTGTTAATTACAAACAAAAAGGAAATTTGACATTAAATATGCAAAGCAAGTCTCGACCACGATTATGTACGTTTAGTGTCGATGCGTTGCAGCTAGAATTACCATAATCACGAAATAATAATAAAATTTTAATGGTACGCAATGGCAAATTGATTTCTAAAATGAATGACTAGGTCTGATTTAATTTATATTTTAATTAAATATCAATATTTTAGAAAAAAAAAAAAACTTAAAATGCAAACTCTGTTTCTTTTAATACACAGTTAAAGAATTCATTGAAAAAATAAATCTAAACATTCACTGAGTTTTGGACATTTATAATTTATATAAACATAATTAATTTCTACGTTTACATCAAAATAAACTAAAAAATAAAGAGCATAATAAAAACGAAAGACTTTATATTTTATATAAAAACTGGAACTCAATATTCAATAATTTAAACATTAATTCACATGCATAAGTATATATATATACATATTTAAAAGTTTTAATTATTAATAATACTGTGAATTTACTTTATACCCATCTTTTCAATCGTGCAACATATCAATCCAATCAAATATTTATTTTCAAAAAGAAATAATTGGATTTTAAGCAACTGAAAACCGAGAGGAAGGGGAAAGCCTAACAAAACAGCACATCACAATGAGTTCACAACGAATGAGATCAAAATTAATTTGATTGCAAAGAATCCTCCAGGGAAGGATCACAGCAGCGCAGAGTATGATTCTCTAATGAAATAACGACAGAAGTTCTGGAAATAAGAAAATATCTTAAATAACAATGGGATTAATTTTTAATTTTTATATATTCATGAAGATGAAAAGTTTTGAGTATCAGCAACAATAAATTCTAGACTGTTTCTATATGTCACCCTATTTTAAAGAATGTAGTTTTGTTTTTCTTACAATTTTTCTTACAATCTACGGACAGGAATCCAAAATCGCTAACACTTCTGCTCGTTAGCCCTTGAAATAACTAGGCTTGTTGATTTATAATGAGAGCTTCTTTTTTCGTTGAATTATCAGTTGACTTTTAATCTTAATTTCTGCTCATCGACTCCTGAAATCTCCATGTTTGTCTGCCTACAATGACAGCACTTTCTTGTTGAGCCAACATGGCTTACTGCTTGCCTTCATTTGGTTTGGTTTGTCACTTTACTGTCATTTTGAACCCACTTTAAGCTAATTAAAGACGGACCTACAGTTTAACGTGAATTACGAATCGTTCACAAACATCCCTGCCACCACCACAATTAGAACCTGAAGCCTGTGGTACCAAAGCCCAGAGCGCTAGCCAATTGGCCGTTAGGCCGCTTAGTATATAGGAGAGCACAAGTATAAATTCGCTCTGTTGCAGTGACCAATAGATGTTTGACTAACATCTAGTGTTATTTACAAAAAAAGAAAAAAGAAAAAAATTGTTATTAAATATACAAAGCAAGTCTCGGCCACTACTGAGGACGTTCAGTCAAAGAGGGCGCTGCAGCTTTGCAGTTGGCATTGCCATCATCACGAAAGCAGTGCTGACAAAACGAATTAATAAAATTTTAATGGTGAGCAATGGTAAATTGGTTTCTAAAATGAATGATTTGGTACGATTAAATTTATATTTTAATTAAATATCAATATTTTAGAAGAAAATAACTAAAATTAATCTCAGTTTTTTCATCTTTAAAGAATTGAAAAAACATAAACTGAGTTTTGGAAATTTGTAATTTATATAAACGTAATTAATTTTTACGTTTACATAAAAATAAGCATACAAAATCTAGAGGATAATAAAAGAAAGGTTTTATAATTTTTTATAAAAACTAGAATTTGTTCTAAAATATTCAATAATTTAAAGATGAATCCGAATGCATAAGCATATATATATATATTTAAAAGATTTAATTATAAATAATAATACTAAAATTTACTTTATGCTCATCTTTTCAATCCTGCAACATATCAATCCAATCAAATATTTAAAAGTATTTTCAAAAAGAATTAATTGGATTTGCAAGCAGCTGAAACCGAGAGGAAGGGAAAATTTAACAAAGCAGCACATCACAATGAGTGCACAACGAATGAGATCAAAATTAATTTGGAATGCAAAGGGTCCTCCAGGGAAGGATCAAAGCAGAGCAGTGCTGTCTCTAATGAAATAACGATAGAAGTTCTCGAAATAAGAAAATATCTTAAATAACAATGGGATTAATTTTTAATTTTTATATATTCACGAAGATGAAAAGTTTGGAATATTAGCAATAATAAATTCTAGAATTGCTTCGTCACCCTATTTTTCAATTCCTTCTATTAGCTCACACTTTCCCTATATATATCTTGTTCACATTTTCGATCGTTCATAAAATACTTTTTATTCGTCCACTCGAGTTCAAATACATATTTTGGAACTTGTAGTGCATGACACTGGATGTTGATACAGTTTTTCAAATATTAATTCAATATTTCAAATATTAATTTCAATATTTCAAATATTAATTTCAATATTTCAAATATTAATTTTCAAATATTAATTATTTAATTAATTAATTTTAGTTTTTCAGATTTAAATTGCATGTCTCTACCAATAGATGGTGCCAGATAAACTTAAAAAAATGAATGAAAACTATTTATAAAGAACTTTTCTGTTCTAGAGTTAAAAAAAAAAAATAGAATTGATTTACATTTTTTTTTTTATTACTTGTTAATTTTTATATTCATGAAGATGAAAAGTTTTGAGTGTTAGCAATAATAAATTCTAGAATTGCTTCTGTATATCATCGTATTTTAAAGAAGGTGTTTATGTTTTCGTTACATTTTTTTTTACAATCTAGGGGCAGGAATCCAAAAATTGATAACACTTTTTGCTCGTTAGCCCTGGAACTATTACTGGGCCCAAAAAGTAAAACCAATTTTCGATTTAAAACTCCCGGGAATTATGGAATTTTATCTTTTTTCCTTTTTTTAGGTTGCTGGCACTGCCCCTTGACATCTGTGGGAAAGTTCACGTCAAAATATTCATTAGTGTTTGAGTTACGCTTGGCTTTCTGAGACGCTAAAACTGATTTCGTCGATTTTTGAAATGTCTGAATTAATTGAGCAAAGAACTTGCATTTAATGTTTTTTGCAGAATGAATATTCGTGTACGGAAAAGTATAGAATGTTGCAGAAGGCATTTGGGGAGTAAACTATATCAGAAAGAAATATTTACAAGTGGTATACGTGTTGATCTATAATGAGAGCTTTTTTTTTCGCCGAATTATCAGTTGGCTTTTAATCTGAAATTCAGCTCATCGACTCCTGAAAACCTCTATGTTTGTCTGCCTACAATGAGAGCAATTTCTTGTTGAGCCAGCATGGCTTCCTGCTTTCCTTCAATCTGGAATTCTGTTCATTGTCAATTAAAGTTGCTAAGTCGCCGTAAGTTAATATGTACACACTGGCCATCAAACTGCAACAGCATGAAGGAAACATCCAAAAGGCGTGACATCTTCATCATCATACACTTTGAAAGGATATGCAAATGATTAGCATTTCCAGAACAGATACAAATTATGGGTGACCGGGATGTCATCTAAGAGGAAACAGAAAGGGATTACAGAAGATTATTTTGGTTTGTCGTTCTACTGTCATTTATGTGTACACACGAGGCTAAAAAGAGACCGAGACCAACAGTTTAAAGTGGATTCCAAAACCCCTAACAAATATCCATGTCAACGACCGGGATTTGAACCTGTAGCCTAAGGTACCAAAGACCAGAGCGCTAGCCAATTGCCATCAGGTGACAGAGAATCTTTTCGAAGAGT
>BPLR01011341.1:0-11494 GCA_021605095.1 Caerostris extrusa | reverse complement strand
AATCTTTGTTTGCATTGTTCCTTAATTAATGGATTTAGATGGGGTCTGAATGGCCGAGTGTCTAGCACTCTAGCGTTCGGTACCACAGGTTTCGAGTTCGAGTCCCGGCGGTGCCATGGATGTTTGTAGTGTTTCGGAATCTACTTTAATCCGTAGGTCCCGGTCTCATTTGACTGTAAAGAGCATCACGGAGCCAAGTCAGACTTCTAACTACGGGTGCTTCATCACAACTGAAGCTGCCCCCTTTCCCTCCAGCCCTGAGTAGATTACTCATGGGTTGTCCGTCCCACACTGCAGGACACTGAGGATTAGTCTCATGAATTTAGATGCGTTTCAATGAAGGTATTCAAGGAGCCACTAATTTGTTGCCAGTAACTCCGATTGAAACACACATAAGAATCAAGATACAATTTTAGAAGTAAAATTTGCAAATGAAATATCAGCATAGCAAAACTAAGTAAAGAATTAAGCTATGAGGTGAATTAGATTAAATTAATACCCAAATTTTTGAGTAATTTTTATATCGGATAGCTAAAGTAATTTTTCTACAGTTTTTAATTTTTTTTCAGATCTTTAACATCAGATTCATATACTAAAGATACAAAATTGCATAAATTTTAATATCTTTATATTGGTGTAATACTTTAGACTGACTTATTATATTACCTGAAATCAGAAACAATTTTTGAAAATAAAGACATCAGTAAAGTTTGATTTGGTCTGTAGCTCTACGGTCATTTTGTGCACATTTTAGGCTAATTAAATAAGGAACCTATAGTTTAACGTGGATTCCAAACCACTAACAAACGTCCAGGCCCCGCCATGATTCGAATCTGAAGCCTGTGGTACAAAAAAAAGAGCGCTAGCCAATTGGCCATCAGGCAGCGTAAAGTTGGTAGAATCCCAATTAGAAAACTATGAAATTTTTGTGACTAAATATAATACTGTTTATAGAATTTCAAAATTATAACTCTTTACAAAAATATTAAACCTGGATACTATAAAATTTTTGACGTGTTCAACAATGTATGCCTTCAAATGTCATCGATACTGAGTTTCATAAACAGATTGCAGAAGTTAACAAATATTTTCAATCGTGCAGACAGTGATAAGTATGCTAGATGGTGTTTAAAATCTTCTTCCAGAAATAAAAAATATTAATCGGGATATTGCATAGATTAAAAACAGTATAGAGTTGGGCATTGGGTAGATTCAGAAGTGCGTCAGCGGCCTGTTGGTATAGTAGCTATTGCTCTGGAATTGGGTAACTCAAACTTCCGTTTCGTATCCTGGTGGTGGCACGGATGTTTGTTAGTGGTCCAGAATCCTCTTTAAAATGTAGATCTCGGAAGGCTTAGCACTAGTGTGCAAAAGATGATCGTAGAGAGACAAGCCAAACTGAAGAGACTGATAGTCGAAGGATATTATTTTCTAAGAATTCTTCAAAAAGTGTGGCAACAGAGACGTACAAAAATTGTGGCATCAAAGATTTACAAAAATAATAATACAGATGTTAGTTAAACAGCCCATTACAATTTAAAAAATTTATATTTAAGGAGAGAGACTTATCGAAAATAGCACATTATAGAAAGCGTTTCAATCTCTGAAATTACAGGTAAACGTTTTTAATTCTATTTTGCCGTACTGTTGTGATAGCAGCGTTTAAAAATATTGTATTCTTTGCGGTAGGGAATTTCTTTTGCTGATGTATGTGTATCAAAAATTTCAGATCAAAGAATAGTTTTTGTCTATTGTAGTCCTTGCTTTAAGAGAGAACTAATAGTAGGAAATAATGTCATGAAATATTTCTTAAATATATTATTTTGAAAATAAATATTTCGGGTATTTATAATAAAGATTATATTCAGTAAAAAATTCCCAATTAACGAAAAAAAAAAAAACCTACAGTGACATTTTCTAGAAATATAATTCCTCTATTTAGGTTAGTTGAAAACCTCATACGTTTCAGAGGCTCTCATCTACATAATAGTATACTACTTTAAAATAATATAAATTTGATATGAAAACTAATACTTTTAAGAAAACTATTTATACATTTCATGAATATAATATCAAATTATTAATTACAGAGCAGATTGAATTGCTTAAAAGTTTAACAATTTTAGGCAAAAAGTTAATGTCTCTGAACGGTAGTATTTTCAAGGAATGAAAGTTCCAACAGTTTGAAATGAGCAGTTATTTTAGAGAAGAATGAACTTATTGTTAAAATTTCACGGTAGCGATTGTTTGTGCGTTATTGTTACATGTAATTTGACGCTCAAATATGCGTTAATTCTGAAATGTTATGAAAATAAGAGTCGTTTCAAATGACGCTTATTTATCAAATAATTTTAATTAATGTGCCTTCTTCAATTAAAAATAATAAATTGACAATTTAATAATTTTAAATTAATTAATCTCAATCAAGATAATACTATTTTGGTAATTATTTTGTGAAAGGCGAAAATATAAATGTTCGTTTAACGTTAGAACTTCCACACTGTAAAATAACGAGTCGTAATTTTGATGCAATTTTCTTTGTTGAATTTTTAAGATAATGTGAGGGTTTTTAAAATGCTACAATGTAAACCTCATCAAAGCTAAAACCATTTTTCTATTCTAAGCCAATTTTTACTCCGCTTAATTTAAAAAAAATGGATTTTGAAAATAATATTTTTAATGAATTAAAATTTCATACATAAATAGATCAGATATTTGGATCCGATCAGGCCTGATTGTCGAATGGCTAGCACTCTGGCGCTCGGTACCATAGGTTTCGGGTAGGAGTCCCGGCAGTGCCACGGATGTTTACAGTTCAGAATCCACTTTAAACCGTTGGTCCCGGTTTAATAGGATCGTAGAGAGTTGCTACTTCGCGTCCGTAACTTATCTTCAAATTACATGCGCCCCCTGGATAGTGCTAAGTGTGTAACGTCGGTGCAGCCCTTATGGCATAAAAGATCACGGTCTAAGTATTTGCCAGCTGCATTAGAAAAAAAAAAGATCCGATCTCATTTTCTTAAAGTGGACTGTTATGTGGGGTGTACTTTAAATATATCGGCTGCTGCATGCATTTTTTCCGTAGCTGTTCCTATGTTTGTTATTAGCAGAGAAATATTTATTTGTGGAATAATCTTTCATTCTAAATCGTAAGGATTTACCTCTTTTAAACTACGATTTATAAACAGGGAATACCATCTGCTTATAAAAACAAGTCAAATGTCTATAGATATTAATATATTAAATTTATTTATCTTAAACAAGAGAGCAAAGATAATTTCATTCCATAAATCGATAAATTTTTTTTATCTTCGAATATGAACTTTTCAGATAATCGGTTTTAGAAATGCTACTTGAAGCCTGCATATTTTCCACAAAAAGAATTGCAATTAAAAAAAAAAATCATTGCTAGTTTTAGGTTTGGTAAAGGGTTTTGCCATTAACTTCTTAGAATTGTTAAGTATTTTTGGTTTTCACACTATTTATATTCGTTAAAAAATAATCTTTCAAAAGAGGTCTCCAGCTATATCGACTGCTGATGAAAGCGTTTTGATGAAAAGAATTGTAAAAAATGCATATTTCTAACTGTGTTCTAAGCTTAGTGGAATGTTTAAAATAAGTGATGAGTGATTTTATTTCAACTTAATAAGAGCAATTTAACCCATGTAGAATGAAAGTACCTAAGACATTCAAACCTACGTGGGACAGTGGCACAACGGATAACGCGCCTGACTACGGATCAGGAGATTCCCTGTTCGAATCCTGACTGGCTTGACATATTCGCATTTAGCCTTTGTTTTACTCACAATTAAATTATCGTAAGAATCAGCCCTCCGTACCGGGACCTCATTTAAATATTATAGTTTAAAAACACGCTTTTAGAGTTAATCTATCTAAAAAGTAAAAAATAATTGTTAACATAAGAATAAAATGACTGAGGAGAAAATGAATGTCACTGTTCTAAAAGCGTGAGGTGCTTTGTATGACATTTTTAAACTAACTCTGCATTTCGGAATGAAACTAGTGAAAATTATAACGATTGATATCGAGCACCCCACGCTTTTAGAACAGTGACATTCATTTTCTCGTCAGTCATTTCATTCTTATGTTAACAATTATTTTTTAATTTTTAGTTTGATTAACTCTAAAAGCGTGCTTCTTAGTGTTTTTAAACTGTAATTTTTTATAGGCTGAAGAATAGAATAACTGGATCTAACAATCTTTGCAATTTAGGCGGAAAACTTTTCTTTGTTCTTAAATTATTATTAAATTACTCAACACCAGTGCCCTCGCATAGAGACAATTGAATTGGAACAATAAAAACGCAAATTCCTTAAATCATGTTCATCACATTTCGATAATGACGAGCAATGTTGTTTTTTTCTCTGCTTAAATAAAATAGAAATCGTGTGAAGTTCTACAATAGCACCTTCTATATATAAATAATTGTAGCATCCAATTTACCTATCCAGAATATGCAAAATTATTTTTTATAAAATATTGCTTAACTTATAAAATATATTGTTGTAAAATTAATATTTTTTTTTCCTTATATGTATAATTTTCCAAAGCATTGTTATTTAAAAGGGCACATTCAATTTTGTGATTGACTGTAGTTCATCCAGTGTGATTTCATTTCATTAGTTTCTATCCTATATTTATTTAATTAAAAGATTCATTGGTATTTTTGCAGTTATAATGTCACTGGCTGAAACAGCAGATTTAGCATTTTAAATGTTGAAATATGTATTGTAATTTAGCATTTCATTACCATTCTAGTGTAACAAATTAAAATATTTTATTGTCCAAATCTGGTTTTGGAGCCTATGCTCGCATTTTTTTCTCTTCAATAGTGAAGTTCCATTATGCTCCACTCAACATTTTACGTGATCCACTAACGTTAAATTTCAAAGAACCTTATTTTTATTTATCCTAAATTTACTTGTCTAGGGCATTTAGTCTGTAAAACATTTGCTTGTTAGCGATTCAAATTGTTACTGGCATCTTAATGATGAAATACTTTCAAAAATATTTCGATCACTTTCAAGATTATTAGATTATGTTCGATTTTTATGTTATGTTCAAAGGTTCTTTCTGATTGCAGTTTATTCTTCTGTTTATTATTCCAGTGGTAACTAAAGTTAAAATCATTATTTTTTTTAATGAATTTGAGTTCAGGGTAGTTTTTGTGCATCATATGAAACTACTCCCTCTAATTTAATAACAGCAAGGTTCAAAAACAGGATATTGTATCCTAACAATAAAGATCGAAAGCAAATATTAAATAAAAATGCTTTGAGGTCTTGCCGCATTTTAGTGCTTTCAGCCAATTACATGTAATTTACTAATGGAGTACAATAAGTAATGAGATTGTGTGTGGTATCAGACGTAATGTCCACTTTACGTTTCCAATTTTATAGAGCCTTTTTAATATTTTTATACTAATATTTCATCAACATCTATTTTGCAATTCATTTGTTTCTTGCTGGGATTGAAATGGTTTGATTGGTATCTTAAACGTTGAAACACTTTCACAAAAGTTTCGTTCAAACACTTTTCAAAAGTATTTTCTGTATTCATCAACTACATGTCAATTTGTGATATGTTCAAGCGCATTTTCCTCTTGGAATTGATGTTGATGTCTATTATTAATTAATGTTATGTATCGATATTTGTTATTGCTTGTTGAGTTCTGGACATTTTTTGTGCATCCCATTAAGATACTGAATAAAAAAACTATTTTCCTATTTTTCTAAATAAATCAAAAAAATCTTTGTAGGCTTCTTAAATGCGCAATGATCCAAATTTATTTTGCTGTGAACAGTGTCAGCAAAAATTCTAATTTTTAATAAAAAAAAAAATTAAAAGCTTTTGGTTAATTTGTATTGTTAGGGTTTTTTTCTGTCAGAGGAAATATCGAATTAAAACCAGCTTATCGTAAACTTATTGTGATCGTTATTATTGCTTTGAAATAAGTTAAAATATATTAACAACTGTTCCAATCTGAATTAATCTACACTTAAGAAAGAATCTTCAATTTGACAATTTGAATTTAATTCATCATTAAAGTTTTTAATTTGTTTTCGAAACTTCCTTCTCCCACAAAAAATAATAATTTTATTGAAAAGGTTTATTGCTTAGCTAGTACTTTTTTAACATATTTGGTTTTTTACATTTTTTCTTACATAAATAAGTTTGTATCCAAAAGGCTATTTTGGAAAAAAACTCTTCCGAAATATCAAGTTAAAATTTTCAATAATTTTTGTAAGAAATTATGAAAAGAATTGACGTAAAAATCACTTGATCTGCATTCTGTAAATTCATGGATCTTCGCAAAAATGGTTTTTCGGCATTGAACTGGAATTGAACTAATTTATGAAGTTGGAACTCTTGTTTTTCTTTCTTTTTTTTTTTTATTTGAATAAAGTTTATTTTCAAGCAAATTTAACAAAGGAAATAGTATCTATAAAATCTTAACGACATCTTCCATAACTTTTTGAGAAAATGATTATCCAATACCACTTTGCATCTTTGTTGTATTATTGTTTGGATTTTTTAATAAGCACTAAGATCTACTTCTATAATGGTGATCAAAGCTAATAAGTTTAATAAAAGTTACACCCTGGTTATGACTCTTATTTCGGGTTATAACACATATCACATTCGACGAAAAATACACACATCACACATAAGCATACATTCTAAATAGCAGTTGCAGATCATCTTGAAATTGATGAAATATCAAAATAAATTTTATATATTTTGATATTTCATCAATTTCAAGAATGTTTGAGCCGCTCGTTGATAGTCCTGTCAATTGTATTTCTTTATGTACTGACAAGTTTAAATGAAGGAAGAATTATGAATGATTATCTTTTTCATTCGGAAACCGATATTTAATTTATACAATAAATAATTGTCATTTATAGTGTTTGAAAATGCTTCGTAGGGGGTAGGGGATTAAAAGAAAACAAAAATGTAGTTCCTTAAATCACAGGTTATGACTTGATAAGAGGTATATTTTAATAAAACTAATGAGAAAAAAATCATCATAAAATTTAATTCTGGATCTAAAGAATAACTTCATCAAAAAGAAATAAGTTACTGATTATTCCTTACTGTTCTTGTTAAAAACGCTGGTGTTTCTTTTATTTTTTTTCTCTGAATATAAAATATTTCTAGTGAAACTTAACAAAGTAAATAGTTTACATCAAAATAAAAGAGAATCTATAAAATAACATTCTTTATAACGCCTTATGAAAATGGTTAGACAAAACTGGTATTCATTATTTGTATTATTGTTTAAATTATTTAAAAAAAAATACTAAGATATATTTTTATTGGGGCTCACAAAGCGGAATTAATTTAATAAAAGTGGAGACAAGTGTTTCTCGTTTCAACACGCTTCCCATTCATCGAACAAATTCAGATATCCAATTTGTAAATGAAGAAAAATGTGTATAAGAAGAGAGTTAGTAAACAATATCAAGTACAGTATACACATGCTAGAAAATAGATACTAATATTATAAACACAATATATACTAATACTAACATAATATATGAGTTAATATATACTAATAGTAATAAATATAATATATACTAATACTAGTATTAATGCACTCATGCTATAAAATAAATAATTTTAAAATGTAATTATTTGCACTGGGACTACACTTGGATTAAAATTTGTTTTATACATATTAATCAAAAATTTTTAAAAATGTCAGTTTATTAAAATATTTTTTGTAGAATTCAATAATATTTTATTTTCTGAATGTTTAAAGATTAAAATTTGCGTTAATGAAAAATTTACAGAATTTAAATTTAATGCATATGGTATGATGCACAGAAAAAAACCAGATTTTATCTTCATGAAATATATTTCTCACTGGGAGTGGAAAATTGTATCAACGTTAGTACAAATTTATCATCATGCTATACAAGCCAAAAAGTTATAATTAAAATTATGTAAAAAAATAACTGAAAGTCTAGTTTAATAATAGCAAGGCAAATCTATAGATGTTTTACTTTAAACATCCTTTTTGCATTATAATAAATACATCTGATAAAAATTACTAAGAAATTGTAAGCAGATCAGTTGTCCAAGAATTAGTAATAGAAATTATTTTTAAATCTATATATGTAAAAATAATTTACACTTATATTATTCACTTATATTTTGGGATTAATAAAAAAATTGGTATAATTGGTTTTACTAAAACAATTTTTCTTTCGTTTCATTTGAATATAAATTATTTTCAATGAAATTTAATGTAAATTATTTTATATGCAACAGAAATAGCATCTAAGAAATTTTAACTACAGAATCTACAATTGGTTGTGAAAATGATTAATACTAAAATGGAACACATGACACCAAAAAATGGAAAAATAGCACAAATATTCACATATTTTACAAAGTGAATATTAAAATTTTGAATTGTTAGAATTATTAAAAAATGCATTTTATTAATCTTTTGACAGAGAGCCATTTGAAAGCACTAAGCTAATTTGAAATTTAAAGAAATTCTACGTATTTTGCATCAAATTAAATTTTAAATTATATATTAGTGATCATAATATGATTTTGAACTGTCCTTTGTGTCATATCACGTGGCACACTGATGTTGGAAAGAAATTTATTTTGATTATTCAGTATAACGTAACAAGTACTGAAATTTTTGACACAGAATATGCAATTTTCAAAGATACATTTTTAAATATTCTATTAACTTTTCTGAAATACATTTGAAATTAAATTCAATAGAATTCCAATTTCAATTTTTATTTCATATTGCTCCTGTTTCCATTCATAATAAAATAAAATTGTCTTTCCATTATTGAGATTGTTACATCTTTCATCAATGGTATGTTTCAACATTGTTCAACAATGTTATTCAAACATTATAGATATATTAAATCACTTTAATAAAAAAAAATTTTTAAGAAGTTAAAGAGAAGTGTTGAAGTTGCCCTCCTCATAAATATGGACTTGAGTGGTGGGTCAAGTTTTGGCTCTTTCACTTATCTGTAAACAAAAAACCGAAAACAATTTTCTGATCAGCAGGAGTGTAGTTTTCTCAGGAACTATAATAAAAAAAAAAAATTGACAAAATGGAGCATTGTTGAAATTTAGATACAGAAAGCAGATTGTTTTTTCTTTTTTTTTTTTTTTGTAGGTAAAAAATAAGATTGTATTCAACGTAAAAACTTTTTTTAGTTCCAGCAATAAGTACTGGGGTACTGAATAACATAGTAAAATTTGTGACGAATCGGCCGAGTAGGTATTTTTTTCAATTCCTTCTATTAGCTCACACTCTCCCTATATATATCTTGTTCAAATTTTCAATCGTTCATAAAATACTTTTTATTCAGCCACTCAAGTTCAAATACATTTTTTTAACTTGTAGTGGATGACACTTGATGTTAATACAGTTTTTTCAAATATTAATTCATTCATTAAATTTAATTAATTAATCAAATTTTTTGTTTAGATTGCGTTGCATATATCTACCAATAGATGGCGCCAGATAAACTTAAAAAAATGAATGAAAATAATTTATAAAAAGGACTTTTTGCAACAGAGTGCAAAAAAAGTAGGAATTGATTTTAAAAATGTTTTTTTTTATATTAATTGTTTTTCTTCACACTGTGCAGAAAAATGTAGTTTCGAAATAAGTGAGTTTGAAGATTAAGGTAAGCATATTCTCAATAAAATCGAGCATAAATATGCATTTACACAATCTGCAATACCTACGTCATACAATATCCGTTCTATTCGCTCATATTCTTCTGCTTCTTCGGTTTAGCTTTTTTTCGATCTGTTCTGGCCGCTTTGGCCTCATCGCGCGACACGTTTTCGGCCGAGTTGCTTCGCTTGTGGACCAATTTTAATGCCCGTTATACCCATGATTTTTAAGCTAGCTGTGAAGCCTTCATTGAATGTACAAGCAGCACAATATGTTGCTGGCAAATTGATGCTTTGTTGCTAGTTACCCTACACAAGAATTAAAACTTTCATTATTGTTTTGAGTATTACTGCCCAGACGTCTTTCTAATAGACCATCGGCAGTTAAATCCGTAAATCGGCTTCAGTATTTCTTGTGCTTCATCATCTAGAGCAGGTGGATGAGCAAAGTACCTTCAACTTTACTTTCACGACATTTACACCTAGATTCAGGGCCTACCGGACAATATGAGTGCTGTGGATTTTCATCCGTCGAGACTGTGTCATAAAAAATCCCGCCCATATTACATTTAGGGAATAAAGAAGACCCGAGCAGCTGCATTCCTACGAACAATAAATCTATTCATTGGGCTGCCCGGCCCTTTTACCTGCTTCTGCACTGGTAAAATGGGCTGTAGAACTTAAAATACCGTCAATATCAATACAAAAATTTAACAGTACACTGAAGTGACAAAAGTCATGGGATAGCAATATGCAAATTTTCAGATGGCAGTAGCATCGCGTAGAACAGATATAAATGCGCAGTGCTTTCGCAGAGCTTTCATTTCTGTTCAAGCTATTCATGTGAAGAGGTTTTGACGTGATGATGACCGCATGACGAGAATTAACAGACTTTGAACGCGGAATGTTAGTTGGAGCTAGACGCATGGGTCATGCCATTCGGAAATCGTTAGGGAATTCAACATTCCCAGATCCACTGTGTCAAGAGTGTGCCGAGAGTATGACATTTCAGGCATAACATCCCACCATGGACAGCGCAGTCGTCGACCGCCTGCACTTAACGACCGAGACCGGCGACGTCGGCAAAGAGTCGTAAATTCTAACAGACAAGCAACACTGCGTCAAATAACCGCAGAAATCAATGTGGGACATACAAGGGATTTGTCTGTTAGAAATGTGCGGAGAAATTTGGCTTTCTTGGGCTATTCCAGCAGAAGACCGACTCGAGTGCCTTTACTGACAGAACGACATCGCTTGCAGCGACTCGTGGGCACGTGAGCATATCGGTTGGTCCCTAGATAAATGGAAACCGTGGCCTGTTCCGATGAGTCACGATTTCAGTTGGTAAGAGCTGATGGTAGGGTTCGAGTGTGGCGCAGACCCCACGAAGCCATGGACCCAAACTGTCAGCAAGGCACTGTTCAAGCTGGTGGTGGCTCCGTAATGGTGTGGGCTATTTTTTCATGGCATGGACTTGGTCCTCTGGTGCGACTGGACCGAACATTGACTGAAAATGCTTATGTTCAGCTACTTGGAGTTCACTTGCAGCCATTCATGGACTTCATGTATCCAAACAACGATGGGATTTTTATGGATGACAATGCGCCATGTCACCGGGCCACAACTGTTCGCGATTGGTTTAAAGAACATTCTGGACAATTCCAACGAATGATCTGGCCACCTAGATCGCCCGACATGAATCCCATCGAGCATTTATGGGGCATCATCGAGAGGTCTGTTCGTGCCAAAATCCTGCACCATCAACGCTTTCACAATTATGGACGTCTATCAGACAGCATGGCTC
>BPLR01011340.1:0-77939 GCA_021605095.1 Caerostris extrusa | reverse complement strand
TCATCAAAAGAGAAAGGAAATCAAAATTTTAATGAAAAACTTTGCCAAGCAACGATGGGAATATTCCATTGAGGCAGTTTCGCCTGACTCAAATACCATCTTTAGATATACGTCTCTCTTACGAAAACCCCACACCAACATTCCCCCTCCTTTGTTCAAATGGTTTTTGGTTGACGCCCCGAAGGAGAAAGCAGAACTATTGGCTGACAGCTTACAGTTGTAAGTTGAAACAAATTACGCTATCGAAGACCCCAAGCTTTTTAGACGCACAAATTCTATTATCAAGACTTTCCTCAAGCAAAATTTCATTAAATCTTTAGTCACAATTAGCCCGAGGGAAGTAAGTGGTTACATCAAGCAAGTTGATACCAACAAAGCACCTGGTTTGGGCTTTATTTCTAATCGCCTGTTAAAATCTCTCCTCTATTTTTATATTTTAATTATCACTTACCTTATTAATTTTTTTATAGAAAATTGCTACTTTCCTAAGGGCTGGAAAACAGCACGTAAGAGCAGGCTAGCGATAAGACACAAACTTCTGCTCTGTAAGTCTATTATTCTTCGACCGATTCTCCTTTATGGCTGCCCAGTATGGGCTTCCACCTCACTGAAAAATCTCCAAAAGTTTCAAGTTTTCCAGAACAGACAGGACGCCAGTATAGTTAATGCTCCATGGCTTGTTGCAAAGAAACAAAGCCATAAAGATTTTGGATGGATTACATATTCAAAATTTCCATGAAAATTCCCTCAAATTCTCAACGAAACTAGAAATAGATCTCAATGAATCACTATTCCAGTTTATCATCCTAAAGTAAGCAGTTCAAAAGGAAAAAAAAAAAAAAAGGCTTCCCAGAGCCATTTACGACTCTACCTTTAAGTCCTTCCAGTGTCTAAAAAGAGTTCGTGGTGTTACACTGGTCAGAATAGCTGAATTGAAAATCTGATGTGCCCTTTTGGCTTTAAAAATTTAAATTGCTATGATGTACAAAACAAACTCAAATACTGGGTATCGTAAATTAATTATAATAGTTACTTTACATTCAAAATTAAATTAATGCTTTATTTTATTTTTATTATTACTTTCATTTAATATCTTTAAATAGATTTTTAATTAATTTTTATTAACTGTTACTGAATTAAATGTGCCATGTTATTTCTTTATTATAATTCCATTTATGTAAATAGTAAATAACTTCAAGCTTCAAAATGTAAACATTATGGTGGAGCCATTTTGTGTCCGTTCAGTTCCACAACGACAAGTTGATGTTTTACGAAGCGCTCTGGCTGTTTAAGCAGCCATTAGCTTCTATTTTGAGTCATAAGATAGGATAAAATGATAAATGCAAGGCAAAAAAAAAAAAAAAAAAAAAAAAAAGCAGTAAAGACTAATAGAAATCTTGCCCAAAGAGTAATTTAAAATTTAAGAAAGTATAATGATTTTATATCTATATATATTTCTAAATGAATAAGAAAATAAAAATGCAATATATACATATAGGTAAAACATGGAGAGAGATAAAAATTTTAAAAGTAAAAAGTAATGGAAATAAAAAAATATATATACACTCAAGAGCCAAAACATTATGACCACCTGTCAATAACGAGTTGGCCCCCCTTGGCGCTCAACACAGCTTCAACCCGCCTTGGCATGGATTAATACCACCACTTAATACCAGTTAAATACCACTTCCACCTGATCACGTACCTTCCACGTCATCCAGGCGAGTTCATTGCAAAATGTAGGGGTGGTCATAATGTTTTGGCTCTTGAGTGTAATAATTACTAAAGAAAGAGTACATTAAAAATAAAAGGATTGCTAATACTGTAGAGAGAAGAAACAAATACAAAATGGATCGCTTATATTAAAAAATAACTTGAAGCCAGGAATGAATAATTGTGAATACAATTGGGGGAAAAAGGGACACAGGTCAAGGTCAGCGCCGATTTTTTCAAGGTCAGCGCCGTTGAATGGAAGTATGCTGGAGAGGAAAAAGAGAGGATCGCTGCGCAAAACCATAAACAAGTCAAATAGAAAATGCTGAATCGATGAAAAGTGAAGTGCGTGGGCGTTTCGCGTTTTGAGGATTAATAATGTTGTAATCAGATAATGTTTTGAGGAGCTCCTTTTCTATGTTGGGTATATTGGAATAAAAATTATGAGCCAATTTAGAGATGAATTGCTAGAGCGTCTAAATATTTAGAGAAAAATGGATATCATTGTTTCGAAAAACTACAGTACATTAACAATCATGCTTAAAGTTTTATTCTGGAGAAGATTGATAATAAGGATTCTAGATTTGGTAGCTGATCCCCAGACTGGACTCGCATAGGTTATTATAGGTCTCAAGTAAATTTTGTAGAGAAGTTTAATTTCGATAGAAGTAGGAGAATTTAGACAGATTAAGCGATAAAGAATTTGGGTGACTTTGTTGAATGTATCGCGAATGTAGAGAATGTGTACTAAATAAGTAACCGTTTTGTCAAGAATGACTTGATGAATATTTGGCTTGATTTGTCCGCATGATATTCTCTCTAGATAGAGACAGTTAGCGAAGGATTGTGTTTACGAGAAAAGAATACAGCTTCAGTTTTATTAACTTTTTCTTAATTTTCCGTTTAATGAGCAATTTTTTAAAAATATGAATATAATGTAGAAGTTGCTTGAAGAGGAAACAGTGCTGCGATTTTGAGAGATTATGGCTGTGTCATAGGAGTAAAGGCTGGTTCTGTTTGTCGCTCTACGGTCATTTTGTGCATACTTTAGGCTAATTAGAATGATACCTACAGTTTAAAGTGGATTCCGAACCACAAACAAACATTAATGCCACCACTAGGATTCGAACCTATGGTACTAAAAGCCAGAGAGCTAGCCAGTTGGCCATCAGGCCGCCGGAGTTAAGGCTGAGTGAGGCTTTAGGAGAGAGTGGGATATCATTCATAAATAAAGTGAATAGGTGAGGAGCAAGAACAGAATCGAGTGTCTGCTATGGATTTCTGCAAAAGCTCTTTATAAGCGACATCCCAAAGCATTGAATAAAATCTGGTTTGGTTTGTCGCTCTACGGTCATCTTGTGCACACTTTGGGCTAAACAGACCGGGACCTACAGTTTAACGTGGATTCCGAACCACTCACAAACATCCATGCCACCGCCAGGATTCAAACTTGAAGCCTGGGATACCAAAAGCCAGAGCGTTAGCCACTTGGGAATAAAATCTGGAGATTGTGGTAGAGAATTGAAACAAAATCAACTCTCAATCAATCAATCTAGCTCTTTTATCTTAGAAATCAAGATGTAATATGATAGTTTAACATACAGGCTATCAGACTGAACATGTTAAAAAATAAAATCATCTTAGTTTTTTTACATATACAGTATATACACTTAAAATCGTTGTGAACACCATTTGTATATTTTAGAGGAATATATTTTTTGGTATATTTTAGAAGCTGAGGTAAAGATAAATGATTTGAAGTCAGGTCTAGAACCAGTATGAAAGCGCACAGAGTAACAAAATTTATTTATGATATCAAGGAAACGGTTACAAAAAATTAAGCAGCGTAATTAGAGATTTACAAGGTAGGGGCTGTTTACAAGGTGAATAACAAATATGAAAAAAAATGAATGGATATAGAACGTTTTTGGATACTGAGCTGGTGATAATATTGAGTTCAATATTGATAAAGATGAGATTTGATAATAGCTGATTTTAAAGAAGTACGGTGAAGGATAAGAATGCTGGATATGACTAGAGGATGGTAATTAATAGTAATGAAGATGATGAGAGGTGACGAGGAGAACAGATGATTAGAAAGACGTGGTTGAATTATTACATGTGTAGGAGGCTAACGATTGATATCTTGGCTTGGCTGAAAAAAAACATTACGTGAAAAAGTTATCATATGACTGGGTATAGAGTAGGGTATCAGTTAGTAGTAAAGGAAAAAGTTATCATATGACTGGGTATAGAGTAGGGTATAAGTTAGTAGTAAAGAGCGTTAGTAATTATACTGTGTATTGTGGCGCCATCTATTGAACATTGCAGTTTGCATTTTTTTTTTCCAAATAAAACGGATAAACATGTGGTTTGCTTCAGAAATAATTTCATTTTATTCTTAAGTAATTTCATGTCAGGAATCCACATTTGCTATCAGAATCACATTTGAATACATAGATAAAAAATATGGAATGGATATGGATGTTTGTAGTGGTTCGGAATCCACTTTAAACTGTAGGTCCCCGTCTAATAGGATCGTAGAGCGTTGTGGGAATAGTGTTACTCGCGTTCCGTAGCCTATCTCCACGCTACGAGGGCCCCGTGTAGTGCTAAATGAGTAACAGCGGTGCAGCCCTTGCTTATGGCATAAAGATTAACTGTCTCTGTTTTACCAACTGCATTAGAAGAACAACATTAATGATTCTAAAAAGAACAAAGTATCTGAGAATTCTATTCTTCAAAATATTATATTTTATAAGAAATTATTGTTGAGAATATAAGAATCGAAATTTTTAAGAATGATTCTTAAATAATATCATTCTTTAAATTTATTATTGTGCAATCAGGAATAAGTTATGAAAACATAGCATTGCTAATTGATATACTACTGTGTCCAAAAAGTAAGACCAATTTTCAATTTAAAATTCCCGGGGCTTATAAATTTCAATTGTATTTTCTTTTTTTGGTTGCTGGCACTGTCCTTGATATCTGTGTGAAATTTGACGTCAAAATATTCATTAGTGTTTGAGTTACGCTTGGCTTTGTGAGACTCTAAAACTGATTCCGGCAATTTTAGAAATGTCTGAATTAATTGAGCAAAGAACTTGCATTAAATTTTGTTTGGGGAAACGTATAGAATGTTACAGAAGGCGTTCGATGAGCATTCCTATATCGGAAAGAAATCATTAAAAGTGGTATAAACAATTCAAAGAAGGCAGAGAACGAGTTGAAGACGAAGAGCCCTCTGGTCGACTCTCAGGTCGACGAAGAGCCCTCTGGCTTTGAAAGCCATTCCTGCCGATGACTTTTTAGCTTGCATTGAGGATTGGAAAAAAAAAGTTGGTATAAGTGCATTGTGTCCAGAGGAAATTGCTTTGAAGGCAATGAACTAAATTTAGAAAAATAAATAAAGAGTTTTTGAAAAAAAAAAATAATTGCTCTCACTTTTTGGGCACAGTAGTAACCTTTACTTTGGTTTCAAGAACAAGATTTGAATAAGTTAATTTTTGCTCGATTCCGGCATTTTTATGAAACGTTATCATCATTTATTTAAATTTGAGTTACTAAAATTGCATATTGTATTTTTTATTTATATGGCATTAAATAAATGATATACGAATTATTCAAAATAAACAAGTATCTCGTAATTTCCAACCGTAAAAGTGGAGTAAAATGTTTTGAATGTAGCACGCATCTTAACGATTTCCTGTTCATTCAGAAGACAAAAAAAAGTTAGACTTTCTAAAAGTTATATCATATTTTACTAGAATAATAATTCGTAACGATTCGTTATTTTTTTTTTCTTTCGTTTTGTAATGTTTATTGAATAAAAACATAAATTTAGAAGAACATTATTACTTTTACAGATTAAAGAAAAGAAAGTTCGCCAACAAGGCGCCAATTTTTTTGTTGTTTTGGATTTTTTTCTACTCGTCTGCATGATTTCCGCTGCATCAGCCAATAGGATATCGCCATATGGGGATCCTTATGAGAAATGATGACTTTTTTATGCAAAAGCCAAATAATGATTCATAAAAAGCTATATTCCCACAACGTACTTTTTTTGGAGGGATCACCTGCTAGTCTTAATTGTAACGGTCTTACAACGGTCTTTCTTTACATTTTTTGAAAAGATGTTATTCTGGAAAGCTTTTTAAAGCTAAGTAAATTTCATTTTTAGGCCAATACAAACATTAATTACGTAGCTACAATAATTACGTAAACTAAATATTAATTCTGATGAATTATGAAACTTTAAGTCTCAGTGATACCCGTAAATAGTATGCAGTTGCCAGGCGGCAGAGAGAGCATATAAGTTATAAATATTTTACATTTTCAGTTTGTTTAAATTATTAATTGAAAATATCACAATCGAAGTATGCATACTATTGTGCCCAAAAAGTAAAACCAATTATAATTTTTTTTTTTCAAAAACTCTTTATTTATTCTTTCCAAATTTATTTCATCGCCTTCAAAGTAATCCCCTCCGGACACAATGCACTTATGCCAACTTTTTCCAATCCTCAATGCATGCTAAAAAGTCATTGGCAGGGATGGCCTTCAAATCACGCGGCGATTTACGTTGAATCTCTTCAATCGACTCAAAACGGTGTCCCCGGAGTGGTCTTTTCAGTTTAGGGAATAGCCAGAAATCGGACGATGTGAATACGGTGGTTGTGGAACGATATGGAATGGATAGTTGTGGAACGGTATGGGTTTCATTTTTGGCGAAAAATTCACGAAGAATCAACGCAGTGTGAGCTGGCTCATTCAGTGTTTTCGGTACCCATCGAGATTTGACGCGTTTGAAGCTCAAATTGAAATTGAACGATCCTTTTGAAATTCCAACATCATCAGAAAGTCTGTAATTGTAAATCGACGGCTTACAAGAACCAAATCTTTAATTTTTGGATGTGAGCTTCGTCGGTTGAGGTTGAGAGGGCTCTTCGTCTTCAACGCTTTCTCTGCCTTCTTTGAACTGTTTATACCCTTCTAAACATTTTTTCCGATATAGGAATGCTCACTGAATGCCTTCTGCAACATTCTATACGTTTCCGCAAACAAAATTGCGGAAACGTATGCTTCAATATAAACAAATCTTAGCTCAATTAATTCAGATATTTCAAAAATCGTCTGAATCAGTTTTTAGCGTCTCACAGAGCAAAGCGTAACTCAAACACTTATGGATATTTTGACTTCAAATTTCACACAGATGTCAAGGACATAGACAGCAACTTAAAAGGAAAAAAAATTTGAAATTCCATAAGCCCTGGGAATTTTAAATTTAAAATTGGTTTTTTTTGGCCTCAGTAGTAGATGATTATGAAATCTGACTTCTATATATTGCATTTCTTTACACATAAAGAATGGAATTTAATAAAATAAAAAAAAAGCAAATAATTTCGTGCGTAATATTGCAATGCTTTTATAAGTGTTTTAGTATTTGATAAGAATTTTGTGGAAAATAAGCGCAAAAGGGATTAGTTAAATAGTTTCTATTAATCGATTTTTTATTATAACGCTTACAGATGTTTGTCTTCAAATATATAATGATCCAACACGCTTTGAGCATTTTAATGTAATATTTAACAATAACTACATCTATTTTGCTTAGTGAAATTTTAAAATGGAATCTGTTTTTGGCAACATATATGGTACAGATAAAAAAAAAAAAATGCAATGATATAATGTTAAACGGACAAACTTACAAAAATTGAACATATCCATGGTATTTGAATTTCTAATTTAAAAATATGAAACATGGTAAGACTAGTTTGGTTTGTCGCTCTACGGAAGGGGTCTCCAAACTTCGGGCCAAATCCGGCCCGCCAGAGTCATCAATCCGGCCCGCCAGAGTCATCAATCCGGCCCGCGACAGCGAATAGTTATTGTTGCTGTAATAAGTTGGATAAAAAACACAGAATGATAATAACTCGGTTTTATTCACTTGCTAGGTAAAGCTGCATGCCTCGATAGGAACGAGCCTTTGGGAAAATCCATTTCCCACTCTTCTGGGTTCTGGCGACCTTCGTCAATTTTCATGAGCCCTCTCTGCTCGAACTCCCAAGTCAGACGCCCAGCGCTTTTCTTGTCCTTCCGCTTTCGTCTATTGTTTTTATTCTTGATCTTCGACATTGAATTCATTTCTTGGTTGGACTGTTTTCCTCTCGCGTGCACGTCCGACCCCTGTTTCCACCTTGCAGCGTATTCTAATTTGATTACCATGCCGGAATCGTACAGTTTGCTAAAAATATTGTTTTCGAAAGAATCATGTATATTAATATCGATATCAAGAAAATCTGCTCCAACTTTGTTAGTATTAACTAATCTTTTTAAAGTCAGCAGCTCTGTTGGAAAAATGTTATGAGAGATTTTGAGAGCTAAAAACGTATATCTAAAAGATGTTTGTGAATTAGGCAAACATGTTTTTAGAAATTAGGTAATGTAAATGAAGATTAGTGAATTTTCATAAATACAGTAGAACTTCAAGTTAGCGTCAAATAATTCGAGTTAAAGAGTTTTCGACTTATGGAGGATTTCGACTGACGCGGATTTTGTAAGGAAATCTTCGACTTGTAGAGGTTTAAATTCTTTCCAACTTATTTTGAGTTAGAGAGTTAAAATAAATAAAAATTCAAGTTACAGAGGTAATAACAAATGAAATCAATAGCAATAATAAGAATATTTCATAGGATTGGTTATTCTATTTACTGTATACTCATACATTGTTTTATAAGAAACAATGACGTGTATTGTCGACAAATCCTTAAAGTCGGTAACTCATTTTTCTTCTACCTATAGAGGTAATTAGTTTCAAATGAGTGACTTGTAATGGTTGTAAAAGGTTGCAAAATCAAACATTACTAATGTTCGAGATGCAGAGGTCCAATTTTTTTTTCCATTTACGGAGGGAAAATATATATCAAAATAGCTTGTGGGGATTGACTCATTATTTCGACATATAGAGGGTTGAAATATCGAGTAAAGGAGGTTTTGGGGCTTGAAGGGTAGGGAACAAAATTTTTTTTTTCGAGTTTTGGAGGTTTTCGACTTATCGAGGTACGACTTAAAGAGGTTCTACTGTATAATGTTCCTTGCTAAATTGAGTTTAGATGGAAAGACTGTCATTGTTGCAAATATAATTATTAAAAAGGAACAGATTACACATTTTTTAGGAGGTTATTTATATATATTTATTTAATTATTTATTTGATTGTATGTTAAAGACTAATTGCTAAGGAAACGTATCTTAATTATAGGTCTATATGTTTTTCTCCAGAAGTAAATGATTAAATTTCATAGAGGAAACCATTCTGAAATGTTATCTCTTAGAAAATCGTTGCAATTTTGCTTAATTAAATAAACAGCAGTATGTAATCTGCCTCAGTCAAGAAAACATCATTAAATTATTGGAAACCTTTTTGTAATCGGAAGTGCATATCCGTTTTGAACAACTGAAGAAATATATATTTGACAATGATTGGATTGTATGAGAAATGGTATTTAATATAATAATAATAATAATAATAATAATAATAATAATAATAATAATAATAATAATAATAATAATAATAATAATAATAATAATAATAATAATAATAATAATAATAATAAGTGGGGCCTGAATGGTCGAGTGGCTGGCTCTCTGGCGCTCGGTACTACAGGTTTCGAATTCGAGTCCATGGCGGTGCCATGGATGTTTGTAGTAGTTCGAATCCACTTTAAACCGTAGGTCCCTGTCCAACAGGATCGTAGAGTGTTGCGGGGGTATTGTTACTCCGCATCCGTAGCTTATCTTCAAGCTGCACGCACCTCCTGGGTAGTGCTAAGTGAGTAACGTCGATGCAGCGCTTGCCTTAAGATATCAAAAACAACTGTCCAAGTGTTTGCCAGCTGCATTAGAAAAATAATAATAACAATAATATGTTAACATAAATGAAATAACGTTTTTTAAATTTGAAATTTCACAGAATTAAGATTTTTTTTTTGAAGCCTACTTTTTATATTTATAATAATTTTTTTTTTTAATATTAATTTAAACTTCCACTCTCCGTTCGTGTGAAAAAGAGTAAAATATTCTCCGTTAAGATGACTAGTGCTAATTACACCGCGTATGGACAACTTCCACTTTAATTAAAATCAAGCAAGAGAAAATGTGCCTTTGAAATAATTACTTTCTTCTTAATTAATGGAAAATTTTTCCCCACATTGACTTTATCTAATTTTGTACGTGATTTTATCTTCTACATCTTTTCTGGAAAATATTATCTTACTGATTGAATAGTAATTTTTATAGCTTTAAAAGATATTTTTAATGAGATTTGTCCAATAAGGGTGAATTATTCTAGCTAAATCAATTAAAAACCCACAATATTAAATTTTGATGTGACAATATTTTTTTCCTTTTAAAAGATAAAAAAAAAGCTAAAATTAACATTTAAAGTTCATTAACAGAAAATTAAAAAAACTATTAAATTTATTACTTGAAGTAGCTACAAAAAATTAAACAAAAAATTTGAGGTTTTTTGGAATTAATGAATTAGTCCTATAAAGAAAAACTCTGCCTAAAAGTCACGTAACTTAATTTCTTAAAATATAAGAGAACCTATCGAAACAGAATACTTTTATATTTAAAAAAAAAATTTTTTTTTTATTTTGTTCCACTTTTTGAAAGTTATTATTGTGTGATACAAAAATTGTTTTGAAATTAACGAGAGACATTATGTTAGTATTTAAATTGACTAATAATATAATAGGGAGCTTGATGACCGAGTGATTAGCGCTCTGTATCACAGGGCTTTTGGTTCGAGGCTTTGGTTTTGTAATGAATGTTTGCAATGGTTCGGAACTCACCTTAAACGGCAAGTCCCAATCTACTACTACACCACACCACTGAGCCTAGAGCTGAGTTGCCCTTTACGGTTTGAGAATAATGTGGGTGAGAAGAAGTCTGATTGGGCTCTGTGACGCTCTGCGGTCCTATCAGACGGGGACCTACGGCTTAAAGTGGATTCCGAACCGCTGCAAACACCCATGGCCCCGCCGGGATTCGAACCCGATACCTGTGGTACCGAGAGCCAGAGCGCTAGCCACTCGGCTATTAGGTGCCGCAAGTCCCAGTTTAATATGATTGTTGGGTGTAGGACTGACTGCAGTTTGAACTCGTAAAAAAGCCCAACTAAACAATGTCTTTTGGTAAATTGTAAAACCTGTGGCGCTGGATACAAAACTGAAATTAGCAGAGCAACATTTCATTTATCCTGATTATCGAAATGTGAGAGATCATGGAGTCTAAAATCTCCGGATCTCGAATCTACATTTCTGACTTTTGCATTGCTTAGTTTTTAATGTGTGCATTGCAATGGAATGCTGGTGACTTTTCTCAATAAAAAATAACTGATTTAATGAACATCTACATCACATTAGGATTATCGACCAACCGAATTGCCCTCTTTGTGTTTTGGCAGAACTAACGAACCGGGCTCATACCCACCGTTGCTTGGCACTTCATGGCAATTCCGAGGCGGCAAGATACTGGCAAGCTAGAGAACTCTTAAGTCAATGACTTCGGTCAACTTTGTTGAACTTTTTTGTGTACATTTTCTTCTGTATTTTCACTCTTTTTGTTGCCATTGGAAATACAAAAAGAAAAGTTTTTATGGTTTAACTTAGGAACACAAGAAACTTTTTGTAAAACGAATGTTATTTTATAACTGTGTTTAATACATTGATTTGGACTTAAATAAGTCTCTTGCTCGTTAATTTATATTTCGTTAGGTTTTTCTATTGTATATTCTAAAGATCTTGCTTTACAAACATGCACAGTAAATATATATTTATATATATACAATCATTCCTGTTTTTACCAGATTTCTCATGATTAAAACCCTTCTGACGTTAAAATAGATAACTATATTTTTCTTCAAGGTATTATATATAATTTTATTAAAAAATGTAATGACTTTTTAATATCTCAATATCATAATCAATATTAATTTTCGTATTGCATAATTTTTAATTCCCACTTTCTGTTCATGTTAAAAAAGACAACATATATTTTTTTAAAACTACTGTATAATCTACGAGTTCGTGATAAAATTGAAGAAACACATAGTAGAACGAAATATACCAAATATGAGGGAAAAAAATATATAAAATAATGAAAATCGTTTTATTTAGTTTTAATTTTTTTCATAGCGATCTCTAATATGATATTAATTTTTTAGATTAAATTAAAAACTAAATCCCCTAGTTTTATTATTATTTTTTTTAAATTTCAAATCGATTGCTTTGAAAATTGATTTTGTATAAATAACTTAAATATATTTTTTCAAGTTAATCTATCCGTTGAATATAATCTTAAGAAAAATTGACTTTACTTTAAAAATATATCTATGCATTCCATTTTTCGAATGAAGATAGTTCATTTGACCTATTTTGATTAAAAAAGACTATTCGTTATTTTAAGAATCTTTGTCTGATAAGGTTTTTAATAATTCGTGAACTATCCAATATCTTACCGTATATACCGTATTTTTTTCTCCTTACGAACATATTTCAAAATTTAGTTTAAATGTATTTTTTTGGTACATTTATTTTTTTGCTTGATTTCATTATTAAAATTTTTTAAACAATTCTTGCTTTGCCATATCCCTATGTATTTTTATTTCACATAAAATGAAATGCATCAGTAAAAATGTTGTTGTCTGGTTATGTATTAAAATTGTTTCTAATCAAAATTTATTATTTGGATAATTTAATTAGTAAATTCAGGCTGAAAATATTTTAGTTACAAATAAAAAATTCTTTGTCTATAATGATCTATTTGCGGAAGGATACAATTACTGAATTTTTCTTATAATTTTTTTAAGATGTATGTAATTAGAACACCATAGTAAATATGTTTATACTATTGAGATCTACTATTATTTTTAATTTTAAAAACAAATATTTCAGAACACAATAGTAAATATTTTTATTGGCCTAAATGTTTTTCATGTCCTTTTTATAACTTTTTAATTGATTATAAATAAACTTTGTAATAACTTAATAATTTTAGAAAAAAGGTATTAATGAATTTTACAAGATCATTTAATATTGTTCCATTAATTACACCATTACTGAGATAAATTGTTTAAAAATATTTAAAGAACTCAGAAAATGTATAATAATAACATCAGTTTTTATATGGTAAAGTAAATGTATATAAATATATACAGGGAACCCAATAAAGTTTAAGAATTATTTAAATTTTAATTAGGGTTTTAATAATTAGAATAATTTCTGTATCATTTAAATGACCTACTAAATTTATACTTTTTATGCAACAAGTAGCATAATATGTAGAGAATACAACAAGTAGCATATTATGTAGAGAATACAGCAAGTAGCATAATATGTAGACAATGCAACAAGTAGCATAATATATTTTCTTTATCTAATGAAAGAAGGGTATTTACTGCAAATAATAAAATGCTTTCAAATTTTTATGTAAAGTAAATTTTTATATTTTTACTAAGATATTTCAAAAGACGAAACTGCTTTTACTTAAAAAATCTAATATTTATCAATTGCAACGTGTAATTTAAGAATATATTAAAATGTCATACATTTATTTAGTTTTCATGAAATAAAGGTTCGCTGTTGATGTAAACTAAAATTATCTCATAGAAAGAGAGTAAATGGTGGAGATGGTTGCAGAATTTCTCGCATCGACAATCTGAATCACTAGTTAGAGTTTATCTGTTTTTCTTCAATGCAACATCCAAATTTGTGGTAATTCCTGCTGAAATTCTTCCTGTGTGTCAAAAATTCTTTGGACTCTGTGTGTGTGTGTGGGAAGGGGGGGGCGACTATGAGTCTATTTTTTTGGGGGATGGGGACTTCGGGAGAAACTGTGGGTTATAATTCCTGGAAGTGGGAGGAAGAAATTTGATCTACCAAAGTGGTTAAAAACTCAAGTAGCTGGGGAAGAAAGCATTTCTATCCCAGGCAGTTTGCTTTCTGCTTTGGAACAAAAGAATATTTAGCAATCATTCAATTCCTTCTATTAGCTCACACTTTCCTATATATATCTTGTTCAAATTTCAATCGTTAATAAAATACTTTTATTCATCCACTCAAATTCAAATACATTTTTTTTAAACTTGTAGTGGATGACACTTGATGCTAATACAGTTTTTTCAAATATTAATTCAGTAATTAAATTTAATTAATTAATTTTAATTTTTTTAGATTTAAGTTGCATGTATCTACCAATAGATGGCGCCAGATAAACTTAAAAAAAAAAGAATGAAAATTATTTATAAAGGAATTTCTGCAATATAGTGAAAAAAAAGTAGGAATTGACTTAAATTTTTTTTTTTTTTTTACATTACTTGTTTTTATTCACTGATGCTCCTTAGAATAGATAAAAATATTGATAATAAACAGTGATGTCATAGATGAATTACTCTGTTTTGGTCACATGATTCTTTTCACCAATCAGATTGCGTTTAAAAAATCAGTCAAAAGCATTAGGTTTAATATTTAAAAAAAAAAAAAAACCACTGCATTCATATTTATATTTATGTATATTATATATTATAAATTTAATACCTTAAAATATGCGAGTTGATTTGAAAAAATGCAGTAATAATTAATTTGACTGGACAATGACAATTGATAGAAATTATACATATTGCTAAAGAATGAAGACCTGTAAACATATGTTTTGCATTATGTAATAAAATGCCTTATTCGAATAAGCAATATGAATATTGGAAGTTGTGTTTAATTAATTATTTTCTTTTACAGAAATTAAATAGCAGTAAATATGCAATACAATATTCGTGGAAGAATAAAGAATATGAGTTTTGGTAAGATTATCAAGATGACAATTTGAAAAATAAGTTTATTCCTTTTTTGAATGAGAGGACATAATTATGGATGTCATCATTAAAATTGAATATACATCACGATTGATATGAGGTATTTTAGCTTTACTCAACTTCTTGTTATTGCATAGAATTACTTTTTCAGAAAAATGTTTTATTATTATTATTATTATTTTGTCTCTACTCATTCCCCAAATACGGCCTAATGGCCAATTCTCTAGTTCTCTGTCCTTTGGTACGACAGGCTTCAGGTTCTAATCCTGGCTGTGGATGTTTGTAAGTGGTTCGGAATTCAAGTTAAACTGTAGGTCCCAGTATACAATTAGCCTAAAGAATGCACAAAATGGCCGTAGAGCGACAAAAACCAAACCATTCCCAAATATTTATTTTGCACTTCAAATAAAAATCATATTCTTGTTGTATAAATAACAACTATGAAGAAAATAAGGAAAAAATACTTTAGAATCCTAGAGAGAAATTAAGAGTTTAAAAAAAGATCATTGCAAAAAAAAAAATTTCTTGGTTTTCATAGCTAAGAGAATAACACAATGTCAATTTTTTCATGTATGTTTAATCATTTACTTCAAAAACGGAATACTAAAATCACTAATCCTTATTTTTGAACCCAAAATTAAAAATAAGGAAAAAATGCTTGAGGTTCCTGTAGATATATTAAAAGTTTTAAACAAGATCGAAAAAAAGATTTCTTGGTTATCATAGCTAAGATATTAACAGAATGTAAATTTTTTAATCTATGTCGAAACATCTATTTCAACCACGAAATGTTAGAATCACGACTCATTATTTTTTTGAACCCAAAAATTACATTCATCAATTGTATAAATAACACAATTGCTTCGATTAATTTACGTAATTTTTATAGCAAATGCCAAATTGCAACAAATTACTTAGTTTCTAAAATTCAACAATTGACCTTTCTTAATACATTTTCAACTTCATAATTATTCATAATTCTTTTTTTCGACATATCCATAAAAAAGTTCCCTTATGCTTCATAATACTTACACATAATGAAGTCATTTTTTTTTTTTTTTTTTTTTTTTTTTTTTTAGTGTTTCTTAAAATTCCCGAATAGTAATTAAAATAGCTCTTGCACTTTACTCCTTCTTCGATCAGAAAAAAAAAAAGATTGATGAGTTAGCTTTGTGCAAATGATTTTATAATTAGAAAAACTGACGTACTCACTTCTTTTAGCGAAGGTTTTAATTAGATGGTATGTTAAAAAACGACTAACTATTTCCTACAATGAAAGCAAAGAAAATGAAATTTAGAAAAAAAAAAAAAAAAAAAAGGCTGATGAAAATTACGAAATAATAATAAAGATTTAATCAGCATGATATAATTTATTTCAAGTATAATGTACATATTATTCGAGTTCAATTACCGTACGATTCTAATAAAACTCTGTAAATTTTAAATGACAAAGTAATTTCTGAAAATGGTGTCGCCTAGAGCGATTCGTAACTCTTATCGTGTAACTAAGTTCGTTACAGACATTGAAGTGATAATGTTTTGTTAAGAAGGTGATGGTGAATTACCTACGTCAATGTAGTTCTCTTTTTTTGAAAATTTTAATGAATTGATGAAATGTATTAAAAGGTCAGCACTCGTAAAGAAAAGTTGTTATGAAAGAAAAGTAATTTGAATGTTTTCTGTTTTTGTTATAAACAGAATCTATATGACAAAAAAGGATAGAATTTTAGAGATTTATTTATTTAGAAAAGTTTTTTAATTGAAATATTCTAAATTCTACCACTTTTTGGATATTTGTACCATGGCATAATTTTAGGAACAATTTTATTTAAAACCAAGTCAAAAGAAATATTTATTCTTATGATGAATTGAAATGAAATTATTCTTAAAAACAAAATTAAGTAGAAAACATTTCAAATGGGATTTTAAAGAAGCATAAGTACATGAAAGATGTTCAAACTGAAACATAGTCGAAATTTTGTATTCAATTACAAGTATTTTAATCTAAAATTTTTAACAGAATGTACTATTTTTTTGTATTGATTCTGTTTACAATAAAAAAACATATTCATGAAACTATTCATACAAGAGAGATTTGAAATAATATAGTGTCGAGAAAGGTTTAAAATAAAAGATGATTATCCAATTAATCATCATGATATCTCAAAAGTTAAAACTTAAATGATTTATTATTCTATAAATTTTCATTAATGTTCCAATCAACTAACGCAAAAATATTGGAGATCATTAGAATCAAAAACTTAAGTGTAAATCGATTTATTTCTTGTAAAAGGTTTTTGATTTTCTTCATAAGATACATGTATAAGTTTATACAAATATAACTGCATTTGTATCAGTGTGTATATATTGTTGAGATACAGATGTATTGTGATAATTTCAAATATTACAATGCAAGTGTATCTCAAAATACACAATACAACTAATGGAAACTATTCAAAGCCTTTTAATTGTTTCGGTCTCTGTTTCCTTCGTTTAAATCTAGATGGCGTTAGTGGCTAAAAGCATTGCTGTGAAATGATTAATGAACCCTGTGATGCAAATTTAGCGTTTAGAATGCCTCGAAGTTCAATGAGGTAATTCACGAGACAGTAGAAATTAAGAATCGATTACTAATAAAGCATGTTGTAAAGCTGATAGAAACGAATATATTTTTTTTTGTTTGTTTCACACTACATGCTCAAATACAGACAATTTATTAAAAAATTGAAAATACAGTATGTTTATAAAATAGACGATTATTTCTTATTTATAGTGTATAATAGTAAGCATATAAATACTTTTATATTTATAAATAAAAACAATACAAATTAAAAATTAAAAAAAAATAACACATTTTTTTCAATTTTCCCCTTAAAAATTCTTGAATAATTACCTTCAACTGCTCGATGAAATAAACAGCTATTTTAGTTCTAATTAAGACAAATGTCAAAGTAATTAATAATACTGCAGTACTTTACCGTTATAAAGAAGGCCAGCGATAATAATACTAGCGTAAGATTGGCTGACATAGCTAGCATAAATGGATCTGATATCTTGAAGCTTTTGTAATGGAACTTTGCTGGTATCAAATGTATGCAGGATTGTTATAAAAAATAGGTGGCATGGGAAGATACCTAATTACTAGTACTGCAATTTTTTTCAGAAACTGCAATATCATGTGGATGTAAATAATATTGTACCAGAAATGGTTTACTTATAAAAAGTTTTAAAAGCTTTAATTTATACAGATAATTATGATGTTAATTATAGATGATTTTCAGGAAATGAGACGAAGATTATTATTTAGACATAAAAATTACAAAAACATAAATGGATGAGTTGCAATATAACTTGGATAAACTCATGAAATTAAATTGCAATTATTGCAATTAGGTAAATGAATTAATCTGTTTTTTAACTGAAATCTTGAAGCTTTTTTAATGGAACTTTGCTGGTATCAAATGTATGCAGGATTGTTATAAAAAATAGGTGGCATGGGAAGATACCTAATTACTAGTACTGCAATTTTTTTTTCAGAAACTGCAATATCATGTGGATGTAAACAATATTGTACCAGAAATGGTTTTACTTATAAAAAAGTTTTAAAAGCCTTAATTTATACAGATAATTATGATGTTAATTATAGATGATTTTCAGGAAATGAGACGAAGATTATTATTTAGACATAAAAATTACAAAAACATAAATGGATGAGTTGCAATATAACTTGGATAAACTCATGAAATTAAATTGCAATTATTGCAATTAGGTAAATGAATTAATCTGTTTTTAACTGAAATCTTGAAGCTTTTGTAATGGAACTTTGCTGGTATCAAATGTATGCAGGATTGTTATAAAAAATAGGTGGCATGGGAAGATACCTAATTACTAGTACTGCAATTTTTTCAGAAACTGCAATATCATGTGGATGTAAATAATATTGTACCAGAAATGGTTTACTTATAAAAAGTTTTAAAAGCTTTAATTTATACAGATAATTATGATGTTAATTATAGATGATTTTCAGGAAATGAGACGAAGATTATTATTTAGACATAAAAATTACAAAAACATAAATGGATGAGTTGCAATATAACTTGGATAAACTCATGAAATTAAATTGCAATTATTGCAATTAGGTAAATGAATTAATCTGTTTTTTAACTGAAATCTTGAAGCTTTTTAATGGAACTTTGCTGGTATCAAATGTATGCAGGATTGTTATAAAAAATAGGTGGCATGGGAAGATACCTAATTACTAGTACTGCAATTTTTTCAGAAACTGCAATATCATGTGGATGTAAATAATATTGTACCAGAAATGGTTTACTTATAAAAAGTTTTAAAAGCCTTAATTTATACAGATAATTATGATGTTAATTATAGATGATTTTCAGGAAATGAGACGAAGATTATTATTTAGACATAAAAATTACAAAAACATAAATGGATGAGTTGCAATATAACTTGGATAAACTCATGAAATTAAATTGCAATTATTGCAATTAGGTAAATGAATTAATCTGTTTTTTAACTGAAATCTTGAAGCTTTTGTAATGGAACTTTGCTGGTATCAAATGTATGCAGGATTGTTATAAAAAATAGGTGGCATGGGAAGATACCTAATTACTAGTACTGCAATTTTTTTCAGAAACTGCAATATCATGTGGATGTAAATAATATTGTACCAGAAATGGTTTACTTATAAAAAGTTTTAAAAGCCTTAATTTATACAGATAATTATGATGTTAATTATAGATGATTTTCAGGAAATGAGACGAAGATTATTATTTAGACATAAAAATTACAAAAACATAAATGGATGAGTTGCAATATAACTTGGATAAACTCATGAAATTAAATTGCAATTATTGCAATTAGGTAAATGAATTAATCTGTTTTTTAACTGAAATCTTGAAGCTTTTTTTAATGGAACTTTGCTGGTATCAAATGTATGCAGGATTGTTATAAAAAATAGGTGGCATGGGAAGATACCTAATTACTAGTACTGCAATTTTTTTCAGAAACTGCAATATCATGTGGATGTAAATAATATTGTACCAGAAATGGTTTACTTATAAAAAAGTTTTAAAAGCCTTAATTTATACAGATAATTATGATGTTAATTATAGATGATTTTCAGGAAATGAGACGAAGATTATTATTTAGACATAAAAATTACAAAAACATAAATGGATGAGTTGCAATATAACTTGGATAAACTCATGAAATTAAATTGCAATTATTGCAATTAGGTAAAATGAATTAATCTGTTTTTTAACTGAAATCTTGAAGCTTTTTAATGGAACTTTGCTGGTATCAAATGTATGCAGGATTGTTATAAAAAATAGGTGGCATGGGAAGATACCTAATTACTAGTACTGCAATTTTTTTCAGAAACTGCAATATCATGTGGATGTAAATAATATTGTACCAGAAATGGTTTACTTATAAAAAAAGTTTTAAAGCCTTAATTTATACAGATAATTATGATGTTAATTATAGATGATTTTCAGGAAATGAGACGAAGATTATTATTTAGACATAAAAATTACAAAAACATAAATGGATGAGTTGCAATATAACTTGGATAAACTCATGAAATTAAATTGCAATTATTGCAATTAGGTAAATGAATGAATCTGTTTTTTAACTGAAATCTTGAAGCTTTTTAATGGAACTTTGCTGGTATCAAATGTATGCAGGATTGTTATAAAAAATAGGTGGCATGGGAAGATACCTAATTACTAGTACTGCAATTTTTTCAGAAACTGCAATATCATGTGGATGTAAATAATATTGTACCAGAAATGGTTTACTTATAAAAAAGTTTTTAAAAACCTTAATTTATACAGATAATTATGATGTTAATTATAGATGATTTTCAGGAAATGAGACGAAGATTATTATTTAGACATAAAAATTACAAAAACATAAATGGATGAGTTGCAATATAACTTGGATAAACTCATGAAATTAAATTGCAATTATTGCAATTAGATAAATGAATTAATCTGTTTTTAACTGAAATCTTGAAGCTTTTTTAATGGAACTTTGCTGGTATCAAATGTATGCAGGATTGTTATAAAAAATAGGTGGCATGGGAAGATACCTAATTACTAGTACTGCAATTTTTTCAGAAACTGCAATATCATGTGGATGTAAATAATATTGTACCAGAAATGGTTTACTTATAAAAAGTTTTAAAAGCCTTAATTTATACAGATAATTATGATGTTAATTATAGATGATTTTCAGGAAATGAGACGAAGATTATTATTTAGACATAAAAATTACAAAAACATAAATGGATGAGTTGCAATATAACTTGGATAAACTCATGAAATTAAATTGCAATTATTGCAATTAGGTAAATGAATTAATCTGTTTTTTAACTGAAATCTTGAAGCTTTTTAATGGAACTTTGCTGGTATCAAATGTATGCAGGATTGTTATAAAAAATAGGTGGCATGGGAAGATACCTAATTACTAGTACTGCAATTTTTCAGAAACTGCAATATCATGTGGATGTAAATAATATTGTACCAGAAATGGTTTACTTATAAAAAAAAGTTTTAAAAGCCTTAATTTATACAGATAATTATGATGTTAATTATAGATGATTTTCAGGAAATGAGACGAAGATTATTATTTAGACATAAAAATTACAAAAACATAAATGGATGAGTTGCAATATAACTTGGATAAACACATTAAATTAAATTGTAATTACTGCAATAAGTTAAATGAATTGATCTGTTTTTAACTGTAAATAGCAAATTTAATTCTGAAGCAATACTAAAGTGTTTTTAAAATTGTAATATCGAAATAAAATTGTTAGTTATGTTCTATATTTTCAGCATTATGTCTTGCAGAGATTATTCGCGACAGAAAGAATGGAAATGTAATTTTCAATATAAATTAATCACTTAATCCATTTTTTAAATGCATTTTTGTATTCCATTATGCATGAGAAAAAAAGGGAATATAAAGTTTCCTCGACAATAACAGAAAGTTAATGGCTTCACATGACAATAACAGTCATTCAGATAAAATAGTTTTATGATATCGATTGAAAAAGATTTATTGGAAGGAGGATAATAATCGATAAGCATTATTTGTTACGTCTTTACTGAAGTCTGAAAGTAAATTCTAAGACTAAAATAGGCACTCAAGAAATAAATCTTTTATGAGCATTTTAGATATTTAATCTATATTTGAGTTTTGTTAATGTTGTTATATGCTTATAATAATGATAATACATGCAATTGTAATACAGCAAAAAACAGTTTTTACTGCATACAAAAATCATTAAAAATATACTACATATAAAAAATATACATAAATACATATAAAAATAATACATAAATACATATAAAAAAATACATAAATACATATAAAAATACATAAATACATATAAAAATAATACATAAATACATATAAAAATAATACATAAATACATATAAAAATAATGCACATAAAAATCGTTTTCTTCATGATTTATTGTAATGATACTAGATAAAATACATTAGCTAGAATTTAATATTTATGCAAGTGAAATATGAAAATATAATATTCGAAAAATAATTCAAATTATTTATAAAAATCGTTAAAACTATAATACACACAAAAATTACATAAATACATATAAAAATCGTTTCCTTCACCATTTGTTCTAATGGTTATAAATAATCAAAAACATTAGCTAGAATATTATATTTTTACAAGTGGATTATGAAATTATAATATTGTAAAAAATAATTCAAAATATTGAGATGAAAAAAAAAAAAAAAATCTTAAATAATTTTTAATTGAACCACTCATTTTAAAGTGACATAAATCTCAGTATGTTGTTCTCAATAACTTTTAACTATTAAACTAAAGTTTTCCCAATAAGAAAAATTTCTTATTAAAATAAATCATTGGTTAGGAAATTCTGTTTGATTGATGGAGCTAAAATAAGTAATTTTGATAAATAGTCCCTCATTAAGCCAAAAATTTCTTACAAAAGGTTACTTAAAAGTGATGGATCAATTTTAAAGGCTTATGCCAGTCATTAAATATAAACGAATTTTGTCTAAGGCTGATTGTTAATATACTTTTAGAAATTTTACTTGTGCTGATTTGTTAGAAGAAGAAAAATAATACAAAAATACATATAGTATACATATATTAGATATTATAGAAATACCTTTTCATATGCACCTAAATGATGGGGAATCAGGGGCCTGATGGCCGAATGACTAGCGCTCTGACGTTCGGTACGAAAGGGTTCGAGTTCCGGCGGTGCCATGGATGTTTGTAGTGGTTCGGAATCCACTTTAAACCGTAGGTCCCGGTCTAATATGATCGTAGAGCGTTGTGGGGGTAGTGTTAGTAGCGCCCGTAGCATATTTTCAAGCTACACGTGCAATCTGGGCAGTGCTGAATGAGTAACCCTTGTTTATGTCATAAACATTAACTATCTCTGTATTGCCATCTGCATTAGAACAACATGTTGAGAAAACAGTAGCACTTAATTCTCACATTTAAAGAAATAACATATTAAAAACCTGTATAGAATTGATGGTCGACTCGTGGCTTCGATGGAAAAGTACACCACTGGTGAGTATTAGGGTGGAGGTTAACTCCACTGACGGCTTTGTTGTAGGCACTGTTTCAGAAACGAGGAGACTCGATGGGTGTTTGGGATGTTCAGCATCTTACCTCGTTAGTCGGTCTACCTGGTGGAAGTTTCCGGGGTTTCTCCCATACTATACGCGAATGAGGGAGTTCCCACTAAAAGTCCTCCCGGAAGGCACTTCCCTCCTTCTTCAACGTCGCGGAGCTAATTCAGACTTTTTCCTACGAGTGCTCCGTCACAATAGAAGCTGCCCCCTCCCCCTTTTCCTCTTTCCATGATACCATATTGGGTCTTGGATTTTGTCTAGATGTTGCTGTCTACTGAGTGGATGATATGAAAAAAAAAAAAAAAAAAAAAAAAAAAAAAAAAAAAAAAAAAAAAGACTTAATATTAACTCTAGTGACAGAGAATTACTAAAAATTCTGATAAGACATTTTTATTGTGATATGTACTGGACTCAATTTTTGATGTTGACTATCTTTTCATTCCCCTTTGTGCTCACTGGACTGGATTCGTGTCCTAGTTTTTTTTTGGTGACTTGAGTTCAATTTTTTTTTCTTCTGAAAAGAGATAAGCTCTATATAAACTATATCAAAGTATTGCACATTGGCGGATTTCATGATGGGAGTTTCCAAGGTTTTCTTTCATAAGAAAAGGAAATTCGAGATGATTTCCTCTGAATTCTGGGGACTTAAAATGCCTTTAAATCTCTTTCATCAGAAATTAGAGTTGTCAGTCGGAAATGGTTGAATAACAAATAACACATAATGAACACAGATTCTTGGATGCTACTGCTTCTAATATAAGAGTCATTACATTAAAAATTAAAAAGCAAACCAGACGCTCAGCTATGAACAAAAAAGCATAATAAAATAATTAAATATTTAATTAGATGAAAAAAAAAATCCTTTGTGTAGGCAAAAACGTTGAGGTAGATACAGAAATTCGGAATTTAATAAATAATTTATATTAAAAATTCGGGAATTAACTACAGAAAATTAGCTCCATAAGGTTTTTCTTTCTTCTTTTGTACACTGAAGCATTATCACAAGAAAAGGATAAAAATGAACAAATATCAGTTTTTTTTTAAAAAAATCACTTAAAAAATAGGATTGAACTAAATTTTTTAGCTTAATATTAATATGCACAAAAACTATTTCATAAATTAAAAATTTTGTTTACATTTACTAAAGAAAATAAAACAATCAAATTAAGATTTTATTTATTTACTCAGATATTTAATGAATAAACAAATCAGACATTTAATTAGTTGTATATTGGTATAAATATTTACTTTTTTTGAAACAAATATTTAGAGTAAGTTTTCCAGCATGCCTCAGTTCACTTGCATGTTATTGAAAAAAAAAAAAAACCCCCAGTTTATTCTATTGAGAACTCTACTCCAATAAAAAAATTTATATTTGAATTATATTAGAATGTAATCCAAATATAATTCTTTGTAATTGGTTAAAAAAATTATATTAAATTTTATATTATTTTTTTATACATTATATTAGAAAATATTATGAATAAAAAATATTTTGATTTAATATTTTTAATGTTGTAAATGTATATTAACTAGACAAATTTTAAATTATCAAGTATTTAAAATATTTCAGTCACATAATTATCAATAATGGTAATTATGCTCATCAGATAATGATGATAGATGGATCGATTTTCATTTATAAAAGTAAGCACATGATAAATCAAAAACATATATTGACTTAATATTTATAATGTAATAAATGTAGATGAACATTGGAGAAATTTTAAATAATCTGTGTGTTTAAAATATTTCGGTAAACATAATTATCAATAATGGTAATTATGTTCATCGAAATTATAATAGATGAATCGATTTTCATTTATAAAAACAAGCACATGATAAATAAAAAATATATTGCCTTCATATTTATAATGTACTAAATGTATATTAACTTTGGACAAAATTTAAATAACCTGAGTATTCGAAATATTTCAATAACATAACATAATATTTCGATAACATAATTATCAATAATAGTAATTATGCTCATCGAAATAATGTTAACAGGAAAATTGTTTCATCTATAAAAATAAACACATGATAAATTTAAAAAGAAATATATCAACTTAATATTTCTTAGGTAATGAATATATATTACCTTTGGACAAAATTTAAATTATCTGCATATTTAAAATATTTCAGTCGATATAATTATCAATAATGGTAATTATATTCATCGAAATAATGATAACCGAAGAATCGATTTTCATCCATAAAAATAAATACATGATAAATCAAAAAAATATATTAACTTAATATTTCTGATGTAATAAATGCAGTAGAATAAATAAGTAGTAAATTTAAATAGTCAGATTATTAATTTAAATAATCTGACTATTTAAAATATATCAACAACATAACATAATATTTCGATAGCACATTTATCAATAATGGTAATTATGTTAATCGATATTATAATTATATAAATCGATTTTCATTTATAAAAATAAACGCATGATATATAAAAAATGTTTTAATATTTCTAATGTAATAAATGTATATTAACTTCGGACAAAATTTAAATTATCTTCGTATTTAAAATATTTTGGTCAACATACATATCAGTAATGGTAATTATATTCATCGAAATTATAATAGATGAATCGATTTTCATTTATAAAAAAAAAAAACACATGATAAATGAAATTTTTAAAAAAATATTTCTGATATAATAAATGCATATTAAATTTGGACAAAATTAAAATTATCTGGGTATTTAAAATGTTTCGGTTGACATAATTTTCAATAATCGTAATTATGTTCATCGAAATAATGTTAATCGAAAAATCGATTTTTAACTATAAAAATAAACACATGATAAATTAATAAAATTATATCAACTTAATATGCCTAATGTAATAAATGTATATTAACTTTGGACAAAATTTAAATAATCTGAGTATTTGAAATATTTCTGTCGACATAATTATCATTAATGGTAATTACGTTCATTGAAATAATGATAATGGACGAATCATGATGCATATATAAAAATAAACAGTTTGTCTCCTTATTTTATGGACTAATGATTATTAAAGATTATAAAAAATTGCTCTTACTTAGCAGAAAATTTACATCTCATTATTCTTTGTCAAGAGTTATAAAAAATGAGAAGGAACTTGAAAATCATAATTAAAGTGATTATAGTTGAAGAGCGATTTACCGCATATTGGTTTTACCTTGCTATTTAAAAAAACTTCTGTATCCTTTTTTTCTATTGATTTTTTTTTTTGTTTATGTTGTTTGCTTCCACAGGAAATTAAGTAACAAAATGATGAGGATGAACGTCAACTTAAAACCGACATCCTTTTCAGGATTTTTTTTTTACAGTTTATATGTCTCAGAATTTTGTAAAAAGAAAAAAAAAAAGGAATGAGTCTGAAACCTTGCTGTTACGTATAAAATATTTTGCTTTAAAAGTGTTTTTAAATGGTCTTATTATATACCAGAATATTTTGCAATAAAGAACATTTTTACGAATAAAAAATTATGAATGTGAGATGGGATATTTGTTTTTTTCTTTTGATTATTCATTTATTTATTAAAAAAAAAAAAGTTCAAATTTCGATTTGCTTTCGAAATTCTAATGTATATGTATATATATATTTCGCTGTGCATTTGGTGGGACTGTAAAGGAATAATTTATTATGAGTTGCTTCCATATGGCCAAACACTAAATTCGGATCTCTACTGTCAACATCTGGACCGTTTGAAGCTAGTGATTGACCAGAAACGGCCAGAATTGGCCAACAGAAGAGGTGTTGTGTTCCATCAATACAACGCCAGACCACACATATCTGTAGTGACTTGACAGAAACTCCGGGAGCTTAACTGGGAAGTTTTAATGCATCCACCACGTCCGGACCTTGCACCAAGCGATTACCATGTTTTTCTTGCAGTGCAAAATTTCCTTAGTGTTAAGAAATTGGCATTAAGAGAAGATTAGGAAACTCGATTACTAGAGTTTTTCGCCAATAAAGACCAAGACCAACTATGAGAGAGGCATTATGAAGCTACTTTTAAAATGGCAACAAATTATAAAACAAAACGGTGCATATTTGACAAAAATTGGCAATTCGAAACATGTTAAATAAAGTCTAGAAGTTCACGTAAAAATAATGGATTTCTTTTCTCCAACCTAATATGATAAATTTATATTGAAAATTTGCTTTTTAACTATTTCTGTCACAACGAACAATCCCTTTAGGGAATAATATTGAAAATATGAAGCACAACCAACAAGTTTATATCGATATGAGAGTTGTAAAACACTTTAGAATTGTTTCAGGGTTCAATTTGCTACTTATAGTTAAAAAACCCGAATTCATTCCTTTAAATAACTGCAATGATTACATTTTAATATGTCTTTTGAATATATATAATATAAGTTATATAAACATTAAATTATAGCTAATGTTTCTTATTTACATTCATCAGAATAACTGTTGAAGGAAATGAATTTTACATGCAATGTAGTAAAAACTATTTTTGCTGTATACAATTGTTTATAATATCATTATTATAAGAATATAACATCATTTTATAAAACACAAGTTTCATTAAAAGTATATAAAATGCTCATAAAGGATTTTTCTTCTTGAATATCTATTTTAAAATTAGAGTTTACTTTCAGACTTCTGGAAATACATAACAAATAATGCTTATCCATTAACATCTTATTTCTAATAAAACTTTTCAATTTATATCATAAATCAATTTATATCTCTCATCTAAGTGATTGGTAACGTCAAGAGAAGTTATTAACTTTCCATCATTATCGAGGAAATTTCATATTCTCTTTTTTTTTCATGAACTTTTAGGAAATTTTTAACATGTGTAAAAATGGAAACTATTAATTAAAATTTACATTTTCATTTCTTCTGTCACGAATAATCCCTGCAGGAGATAATATTGAAATATGAAACACAACCAACAATTTTAAATCAATATTAAAGTTTTGAAACACTTTAGTGCGGCTCACCGGAACAAAAGGGTAGTTCTCCAGTGGATCCTAGCCACTGCGGTATCTACGGCAACCAGCAGGTCGATTTCCTTGTTCGAAAGGGCACTAAATTGTTTCAACTAAAATATTCTGGAATGTTGCACTATTATGTGAAACTTTTTTTCTTCTAATGCAGCTGGAAAACACTTAGACAGCTGTCTTAGATGCCTTAAGGCAAGCGCTGCACAGACGTTACTCACTTTGCATTAATTACCCAGGGGGGGCGTGTAACTTGAAGACAAGCCACGGAAGCGGAGTAACAATGCCCCTGTAAAGTTCTACGATCATATTAGACCGAGACCTACGGTTTAAGGGGATTCGAATCACTACAAACATCCATGGCACCGCCGGGACTCAAACCCGAAACCTGTGGTATCGAGTGCCAGAGCGCTAGCCACTCGGCCATTCAGGCCCATTCTGTGAAAATATATATAAAAAACATTTTTGAAAATGAGGACCTTTTCAGAACTGTGGGAGGGAATAAAGAGTAAGAAATGGAGTGAGACAGAGCTAGGTACAATAACAGATAAGCCTCGCCGAAATGCAGTAGCTTTTTCAGACTTATAACAGGACATGACTATCTGGGGGAACACTTATATCTTATAGGTGTTTATGACCCTCCTACTGTCGTCTTTGTGGCTTGAAAGAGTCTATGAATAAAAAATACATGCAATGTTGCAAGACACACCACGGAACTGACTCTGAGATTGCAAGATATTGGCTTGCCAGAGAGCTCTTGGGTCTTTACTTCTTTTGCTGTGTTTTGATGTTTATTGTTCTTTCTTTGTTATATTTGTTTAAATGAATGTACTCCCCGCCATTGGAAACAAAAAAAATTAACGATGACTTTCTTGTACCTTGAAGGAAGGAGATTTAAAATTAATTAGGAACCGTCAATAGGTTTACTTTTACATTGAAATTTATTTTCTATTATTTATTTATTTATTATTTTTTACTTAAATTTATTTTCAAGAAATGAATGCAACACAGGTAAAGTAAGTGAAATAAAAACAACTCGAATTCTAAAATATTACCTCTTTTCATGCAAATTCTTTTAAACACCTTAATATCCATTTTAACAGAATAGAGTTATGATTACAATTGAATAGTACATCTTTTCACCATGCCTTTGAAGAAACTTGCAGAGGACAAGAGAAACAAGCTATTTTTTTAAATTTTGCTTAATATTGGTGTAGGAAAATAGCAATAAATTAGCTACGAACAAATATTTCTATTAAACTGAGGTATTATTTGCTACGTATGTGAGAAAGTATAGCAAGCTGGTCCCAAACTACTATAAATCTTTCTTTTTTCTTATAGTATGAACAGCTTGTTCAAGATAAATGATTTATTCGGAAATAGTGAGAGGCTATTTTTCACACTGGGAAAAATAAGTTTCGCAAAGTGAATGTAACTGTAAGAAATACAATTAAAAAGATACGTAGTGGTAATACAGTAAGACTGCTCAAAAGGGTAAAATTACGTTGTTTAAATTATTGACACTTTAAGCAATGTAATTTTGCTCATTTTGAGCAGAAAAGTAATGAAAGTGTATTAATGCCAGTATAAAAATTGGATCGTTATACTTACTGTATAATTAAAATAAATAAAACGTTATGGAATATATAAAATAAAAACAAAAAATTTAAGATTAATAAATAAGCCAACATGTTTTAAATTATTTGAAAGTTTTGCATGTCATATTGTTTTCAAAAGATAAATTAGCTTTGTTTTGAAATGAAATTTTGATCTGCTGACATTTAACACAAGAAGGGCAGATATATAGCAGATTCAGCGCTACCCAGATATACCGCGTACCATACATTACAATATGCGCTAACATACAGCCCCATTTTGTACCTCACATATTGAAATAAATATCGTCAGGAATGACATTTGAATATCTCTCTTCTCTTGTCCACCCCAAAAACATCGAAATTATTTTTTGGGTCTACGAATTTTCCTACTCCCCCATCACCCTGCCCACGTAGAAATTTTCCGTTTGGCATCGCTTATCGGTCTTTAAATTGAATTTTCTTACTTCGAAAGCACATCGGATTGCCCCTAAGTCACTCCATTCTTATACAACAAAAATGAGATATCTTAATCTGGAATGTATATTTTCAAATATTGAAGATGTCCATTCATTTCAAATTTGAAAGACACAGCGAAATTCTGATGAGAGACACTTTAATAAAAAAAAAAAATGTCAGATAATTATGTGAACATTATTGAGATAATTATCTGGTCCAGAAGCGCTTTATACTTAGAAGTTTGAGCCTATTTCGCATCAAATTTAATCAGACTGCTGCCTTATTAAAATATTCCGTCTTCCATGCGAATTGACTCGAACGTGTCAATTACTAATAGGAAGACTGCACATTCTCTCAATAGAATGAGTGTCTAATTAGTTCCTGTTCGTAAGTTACTATAATTTCTCAGATTACGAATCGTTTTCAGGTTGAAAGATTGATTTATTATTTCAGTAACGTGGAAATATTTCAGATTTTCACACCAAAAGGTATGTATATATTCTGTGATATTTATATATATATTATATATGTTTTTATTATTGTATATACTTGTATATATGATAGGACCACGGGAAATTAAAAACACTTTGATAACACTTTTTTAAGTGAATTTGATGTTTTTATCAATTATGTTGTTGTGTTCAAATAACGAATATTTTGACCTGAAATTCAAAACTATATCGATAAACATGCAGCAGTTTCAGCTTTACCTAGGGAGAACACAAAAGGGTCTGCTGCGTTGAATTCATATATGCCCTGTTCGCATTCAATTTCTGGGTTTTAAATCGAGCTCTCTTAATTCCGAAATTCCAAATATTAGCTAAGTTGAGCATGCCCCAAATAAGTTATTCTACAATATAAAATTATGAAGGAAGTAAAACATAAAATAACAATTTTTGAGTATATATATATATATATTGAGTATATATATATATATATATAGAGAGAGATATATAGATATAATACATATGCATATTTGTTGTGATATATATATATATTATATATCAGACATATCCATACATTATGGGACTATAGAAAATTAAAAAATTTTTATTCTAAGCGTCGTATTAATAAAAAGTTAAGGGAATTTGTAGTTTTATCACTTTAAGTTGTTGTTTTCGAATAACGATTTAACCTGAGGTTCAAAACTAGATCGACAAATATGCAGCAGTTTCAGCTTTACCTAGAGAGCCTGTTACGTTGAATTCAGATATTTCCTGTTCGGATTTAATTTCTGGGTTTCGAACCAACCTCTCTAAATTCTGAAATAAGCCAAGAAGCTAAGTAATAAGTTGAGCTTGCCCCAAATAAGCTATTTAATAATATAAAAATTATGATGGAAATTGTTGTTCCTTATCCCATTTGGTAGACATCTAGACCAAGCCCACGAACCCGTATGGACTCATGGTTGAAGGGAAAGGGGGCAACTTCTGTTGTGACGAAGCACCTGTAGGTAGAAGTCTGACTTGCTCCCTTGACGGTGACTTTTTTTTTTACTATGTAGGGTTGTCAGCTCTAGCCTAACAGTCATATGAGACTGTGACTAGGGGCTTACAGTCGATTCGAAATCACTGCAAACCCCCATGGCACCGCTGGGACTCGAACTCGAAACCAAACCATGGTACCGAGCGCCAGAGCGGTGGACACTCGGCCATTCAGGCCCATGAAGGAAGAAAAGATAAAATAACTTTTTTTTGCGTCGAAAGAGAAAAAAAAAAAAAAACGTATGGATTAAGAACTATTACTTATATACTAAGGAAATTATATTCCATCAAATATATTAAAATGCTTATATTTAAATGGATCGTCATTACTCACTACAGTATCGTTAAATGAACAAAAATATTATATTGTCATTTACCCTTTTTAAACAATATTTTTTGTAACTTTTGTAGTAATTGTAGCATTCTATAATTAAGCTTGTAGAATATCACAACATAAATTTCTAGAATATTCTCGGAAAATACAGTTGCACAAGAAGAAAATATATTGCCGCCAATTTGCAGCGATCAAACCTTAAAAATTTTATAAATAATGTTATTCTGAAAAATGTTCAAAAAAAGAATTCTATGATAATTTTTTAAAATTTGAAGATGCACCATTTAAATAATTAATTTTTAAAATACGATCATTTGAAATATAAATAAATAATTTTTTGCTGTTGACTCTAAACATTTTCAAAAGTATTTTGAAAACAATATGCTTCCCTCCATATATATAAGCATAAAAATATGACAGAACATTTCTACAAAGAATTTTTTGCAATTTTATTCTTCAGATATTTTAAGTCCACACATTCATGACTCTTTACCATAAGCTTTTAGCTTAAGTTCCCATGTTGAGAAAGAAACGATAAGTTTACGAATAAAAATCGAAAAAATGTTCCATCATTTTTGGGTATCACCCCTTCATATATTCTAAAAAATAAGCTACTTAAAGGGGGAAAAAACTCCCGAGAAACTTCAAATTTAAATAAAAGGAGGTATTTTTATCTTTAAGAAAAAAGAAAAGAAAACGAAAAACTTCCTTTCAAACATTTGTATATTTAAATCTTACTTTGTATGCAACTTTACTATACTTGCATAATAATTGTTGGTATGAAAAATAATCTAATTTTTCAGAATCATAGAAAATAAATTACATAGTGTAGAAGTAAGAATACTTAGAGATTACGTAAGGAGCGATGATTTTGTTTTTGTAGGAAAGTTCACAATTCGAGGATTATCAAATATGCTGTTATTTTCCGATTGTGAACAACCTTTACAAAAAAAAAAAAAAAAGATTTCAGCTAACATTATCAATTGAAAAATTGAGATAATAAATTATCGTAAGCAATCAAGATTACAGAAAGGGAGAATTATCGGTAGTTTGATTTGATGATAAAATAATAATGAAATTGTTGATGCCTAAGAAATTTTATTTTATTTAAGTCTCCCGTTTTCTACATTAATATATATACCTTTAAATACAATATATAATTTTTAGTACATGTATTTTTCTTCAAAATACAGAAATGTTTTTGTACATAACGACAACTTTGTTGTTACACTCATGTCCATAAATTAAGGATAATTCAGAATCACACAGAAATTGAACTCTAAAATAAAAATTTTACCTGTAGAATTATCACACACATCTTGAAGAAGAATATGCAAATTACAGGAAACCACCAGATGGCGCGGATAGTACGTCACAATGACGAGAGTGTAAGAGAGGGGTATATAAGGAATGGTGGCAAAGAAGTAAAATTGTTCACAAACGCTTTAAAAGCCTTTCAGTGCAATAACCGCATAGTTATGGCACAAAGGAAGCGTTTGGATGATTTTAAATGGTAGAATTATCGGACGACTGGAATGTGGACGTACCCAGCTGGAAGTATCCGAGGAACTTGGAATCGCCCAGAGTGTCATCTCAGGCTTTGGCAACGATTCCAAGATGATGGTAATGTGAGTAGATGTTACAGCACAGGGCGCCCCGAGTTACAACGCCGAAAGAGGACCGGTATTTAGCAGTTACTGCCAAAAGAAACAGACGGAGCACAGCATCAGACCTGTCTCGTCAGCTCTCTTCAGCTACCGGTACGACAGTTTCAAGACAGACCGTGTACAGACGCTTAGGGCACATTGGTCTATATGCTCGTAGGCCTGTCAGATGTGTTCCACTTACCGCAATTCACTGTCGCCTGCGATTAACCTGGAATAGAGAGCATGCATTGTGGACACCGCAACAGTGGTCTTGTGGGATGTTTTCCGACGAGTCCAGGCTTAGTTTGCAGTTTGATTCTCGCCGGACTTTCATATGGTGAGCGCCGGGTACCCGTTACCGCAAGAGAACACCATTGAACGACACCGTTACGGCGGTGCAGGATGGCTCGTTTGGGGAGGAATTATTCTTGGTTCCAGAACTGACCTGCATGTTCAGAGTGCAACGATGACAGGCCACATCTATCGGGATGTCATTCTGGAACAACATGCACATTTGTTTCAGGGTGCCATGGGTGCTGAATTTCTGTTTATGGATGACAACGCCTGTCCTCACCGTGCAAACATTGTAGACGAATGCCTTCAATTGGAGGATATCACCCGTATGGATTGGCCAGTATACTCACCGGACTTGAATCCAATAGAGCATGTGGGATATGCTTGGCCGACGAATTGCAGCCCGTCAACCGGAACTTCGGAGGGCATTGCTTGATGAGTGGTGTAATATTCCCCAAGATCAGATTGATAATTTGATACTCAGCATGCCTAGGCGTTGTAAGGCCTGTATTGCATCGTTCGGGAGGCATGCTCCATATTAACCATCATACTAACCATGTTATACTGTTTTTTGTAAATAGGTTCTTTTTGAAATTTGCTCCAGGGAGTAAAAATCGCAATTTTATTAATTATGTCAAACATATAGCATCTTTTTGCTCTTTACCTTTTGTTTAATAAATAGACTTTACAAATAAGTCAAATTTGTTTTTGCTTCTGTCTCTTTCTTTGCCTGAACTTCATTATCCGTAATTTATGGACATGAGTGTAAAATGTTGCTGTTTCATTTTAAACCAAAGCATTCTTCTTTTTTTGCAATGGCGCGACAACACCATGAGGGGCCAAGACCTTCTGCCTATTGGCATATTCCGAAACATGAGATGTTGTTTTTTTTTCTATGGGGTAGGGGTATCATCCTTACGGTTTACAGTCATATTAGACGGTTTGGTTTGTCTTTCTACGGTAATTTTTGCTCACTTTGGGCTAATTAGACCGGGACCTGCAGTTTAACGTGGATTCCGAACCACTAACAAAAATTCTATGGCCCCGTTAGGATTCGAACCTGAAACCTGTGGTACCAATGGCCAGAGCTCTAACCAATTGGCCCTCAGGTAGCTCCGTGTGGTTTGAGATTGAATTGTCTAAATCTTGTGAGAATTCAGATCCTGAATTTTGGTTTTTAAATTTCTTTTTTATCTGTGATTTTGGAAATTTATGTTGTAGTTCAAGGATATTAGAGTTTTTTCAAAGATTGTCCTAGTGAATTGAGTGCTGTGATAAAATTTGAATACAATATTTTAAGAGATTCCTGGAAAGAGGTAGCCTGCTCTTTGCAAATCTCTGTAATCAGTTCTTGCATTTCAATGTGTGTTGATGAAGTAGTTGGAATATTTTTGTCTAAGCCGAAAGCCTTGTTAAATTACTCTTCATCATCATCAACCCTGTGCCCAAAAAGCTCTGCAGTCATATTAGACGAGGGACCTACGGTTTAAAGTGGATTTTAAACCACTACAAAACATCCATGAAACTCGAACCCTGTGGTACAGAGCTCTAATCACTCGGCCATCAGGTCACAAACCATTGTATAGTGTCGAATATTTTATTTATTTGGCCAGTAGCCATCGTGCGAAAAATACATTGTTCTCATATTTTAATACTAAATTCATAAATTTCATTTTTAAGTTTAAAAATAAAATAAATAAGTAATATAGACAGAAAAAGAATTTGATGGAAAATTAAAATATTAATAAATTAATATGCTTTTATTAGATTAAAAAATTAACTTTTGATTTTTTTTTTTTTGTATTTACTCTTATCTTCTGAATTTAATGAAGTTACGAATGGAAAATAAATTCTTTTCTACTATTTAAGATTCCGCTTTTATTAAAGTGTTCTGCGTTAGGAATTTTATAGAATTAATTTTAAAGTACATTTTTTTAATTTGTATTTTAGTAATTTACATTTAAATTCTGTCTTATAAAATTTGTCATCTAATTTTTGAATAAATTAGTTTGTTTATATAAGAGGCATTAAAAAATTAAAAAATGGTTAAATTGCCATATTATTTATTTTAAGTAAATATAGGGTTTTTGAATCTTTTATTAGAATTTACGAGCATTTTTAATGAAATGTAGTTTATCATGAATGGAAAAAATTTAAAATATTTCATTTGACGCAAATTTATAGCGGCTTGCGAAGCTTGTTTAAAATATTTATTAAAACTTTTTATTCAAGGTTTTTAGTCAGAAAAATTTGCAAGTGAAGGAATTAATCATTTAATGAAGGATACAATGTTTCAAAAAAGTGTTTTCAGTAACGAGTTCTCATCTATTGTAAGAGTAACTATTTCCTAGATTATTATAATACTTTTCCTGTTGCCTTATAACTAGTCTAACATGGCGAAGATATGAATAATTAATTAGTTACGAAAACTTTTGAACAGAAAAAAGACTTTAAAACGTTGTTGTAATAAATACATGGAAAATCATTAGCAAGAAGTTTTGTATCAAAACTATTGAACAATTCAAGCAGAAAGGGGGAAATTTTACCCCAAAATGGATTTTCGATTTTAAAGCATTATACTAGAGTATATATATTAAAGCGTTTTATCTTGTGAAATTATTTTTGTATTTCAATAGAAATATTCGTTTTCATAAAGATGGATCATTATATCTTTTAATGGAAATAATAATTGAACAATTACTTTTGAAAAATTGAGAATAAAATTTAACATTACTGTATTATTACTCCATAGGTGTTTGTAGTAGTTCTGAATTCACTTTAAACAGTAGGTCCCGGTCTAATATGACTACGCCACACCACATCACTGTGCGGAGAGCTGAGTTGCACCTTTACAGTTTAGGAATGATGTGGGTGAGAGATAAGTCTGATTGGGTTATGTGACGCTCTAAGGTCATATGAGATCGGGACCTACGTTTTAAAGTGGATTCCCTAACTACTACAAACATACATAGCACCGCCGAGATTCGAACCCGATACCTGGGGTACCAAACGCCAGAGCACTAGCCACTCGGCCATCAGGCCCCACGGTCTAATATGACTACAGATCTTTGGGCGTATGGCTGACAACTGTACTCCGTTAAAAGAAAATATATCCTGTTTATGGGGCTACCAGTAGCCTGACTGCCATGGCCCAACATGGACTGTAGGGCCTGGGAGTTAGTTATGTATTGCATTTCTAATTTTTGCAGCTAAATTTCATTTTAATATTTATTTATTGTTTGTCTATTTGTTTGTTTGTTTTTAAAGGTAAACTACGGTATTTTTAAGAACTTTTAAAGATATTAAACTGAAATTAGTCTATTAATAATATCAAATTTGTAATAATTTCTTTTTGTTTCCATTGTAATAGTGCATCTCCTATCTCGAAATCTGCCCATAGGCAGACGTTCTTGGCTCATTATGGGGCTGTTGCGCCATTGATGATGATGATGATGTATTATCATTATTTTTTTTTCAAGTACGAAAAAGTTTTGCACCCATTTTGGCTTAGGAAATTATTGATATTGTTATAATTTTGAGAGCATTACTACATAATTTCAATGTTGCTTATACGAGAAAAAAAAATGGAAGAATCATCATCTAGGAATTTTAGAAGCTTCTATTTGTGTCAAATGAGGAGTAATGGCAAAAAAGGTAGCAACAAAACAAGTAGCAGAGAACATTGAAGCATTAGCTTTTGTATTATATTTATTGTCTTTTTGTTACCCATGCGAGTTTTGAGCACTTAGTCATGTATTAACTAACTTTCCACATTTAAAGACGATTATTAATAAAAAGCACAACAGGAATATTTTAATAAAAAATGTTATTAAGCTTTTAATTTGAAAAAAAATTAAAGGTATTATGCTTTTTTGTTTATAACAGTGCATTAGTAAGTTGAGCCAATTTTTTCACATCTCCACCTTTTATTTTTTGAAAACTTCAGATACTCAACTTTTTTTAACCATTTCTTATTTTTTTGTTATGGATTTCATTTAAACTTTTAATTCTTCTTTGATGCTAAGTACTTATGTAAAAAACAAAAATAAGGCTGAAGTACTTATACAAGGCTGAATATCAAAAGACCTTTTTTAACTTTTCATGCATAAGATAAAAAAAGTCTTTTTTGATATTCAGTTAAAAGAGAACGAGAAACATTAAATCTAACGCTTTAAAAAAGTCGACAGAGATCACAACTGAGAACTAATTACAGTTCATTCTAAGCGATTAGGTCTTTCAAAGCAGTCATTTGTAGCACTTGTTTGAAATGTGACTTTCGTTTTTTTTTCTTTTCTTACATCTTGTTCTGCACTTTCCGTAAACAGCATTGGAAATCTTGCCGAGTTTGCTTGTTTTTTTTATTTGACTTTTGTGTTTTTTTCTTTCTGAGAAATTTGGGAGAAATTCCGGGAAATTTACAAAAGAAGGTAATTTAGCAATAGAAAGACGCGTAATTATTTATTTTAGGATACACGAAAACAGTTTTCGTAATTATCTTAAGAATTACTGCGCAATTTTAATGTTGCTTATATGAGAAAAAGGTGAAAGATTGATCATCTAGGAATCTTAGAAGCTTCTATTTGTATCACATGAGGAGTAATAACAAAAAAGTAGCAACAAACAAGTAGCAGGGATCAGTGAAACATTAGCTTTTATGCTATATTTATTGTCGCTTTGTTACCCATACGAGTGTTGATCTCTTAGTCATGTATTAATTAACTTTCAACATTTAAAGACGATTATTAGTAAAAGCACAATAGGTATGTTATTAAACTTGCAATGTGAAAAAATTAAAGGTATTATGCTTTTTTTTGTTTATAAGGGTGCATTAGTAATTTAAGACACTTTTTCATTTCAGCTTATATTTTTGAAGGCTTCAAATACTCAATTGAATACTACTTCACACTTTTATTTGTGTGACATGATGAGTAATGGCAAAAAAAAGTAGCAACAAAACAAGTAGCAGGGAACATTGAAACATTAGCTTTTATACTATATTTATTGTCTCTTTGTTACCCATGCGAGTTTTGAGCACTTAGTCGTGTGTTAATTAACCTTTCACATTTAAAAACGGATATTAATTAAACAGGAATATTTTAATAATTTATATTCTTAAACTTTCAATTTGAAAATAATTAATGCTATTATACTTTTTTGTTCATAAAAAGTGTTTTAGTAAGATAAGCCATTTTCTTTATTTCAACTTTTGTTTTTTGGAAAACTTCAGATACTCAAGTTTTTTAACCATTTCTTATTTTTTTTTTTGCTAAGGATTTCATTTAGTCTTTTAATTCACCTTTGATACATTAAGTACCTATGTGAAAGAAAAAAAAAAAAAAAAAAAAAAAAAGGCTGAAGTACTTATATAAGGCGGAATATTAAAAGACTTTTTTTCTTTTAGCTTTTTATAACTAAGTTTAAAAAAAAATCTTTTTGATATTCAGCAAAAAAAAAAGAACGAGAAACATTAAATAAAACACCTTAAAAAGTTGACAGAGATCACAACTGAGAACTAATTACAGTTAATTCTGAACGATTAGGTCTTTCAAAGCAGTCAATTTTAGCACTTGTTCGAAATGTGACTTTTCGTTTTTCTTCTTCTTCTTCTTACATCTTGTTCTGCACTTTGAGTAAACTGCATTTGAAATCTTATCGAGTTCGCTTGTTTTTTTATTTGACTTTTGTGTTTTTCTTCCTGAGAAATTTGTGAGAAATACAGGAAAATTTACATTAAAAGGCGAGTTAACAATAGAAAGACACGTAATTATTTGTTTTAGGATCTATGAAAACAGTTTTTTTTTTTAAATTATCGTTAGAATCTGCATGAAAAAAAAAATCAGCATTGTATAGCTTGAGTATCCAGCAGAAGCATAAAGGAGTTTTAAATATTTAAACTGTTCAGAGATTTCGTTCCATAACATTTTTCAATTCCTACTATTAGTTCACACTCTCCCTATATATATCTTGTTCAAATTTTTTTCAATCGTTAATAAAATATTTTTTATTCATCCACTCAAGTTCAAATACATTTTTTAAACTCGTAGTGGGTGACACTTGATGTTAATACAGTTTTTCAAATATTAATTCAGTTATCAAATTTAATTAATTAATTTAATTTTTATATGGGAGAAAAAAATTTCTCTTATATAAGATATTTAACAGGATATAAATTTAGGAATAAATACCGCCAGGTACGTAGATCGCTGGAAAAAAAATTCTTTTTCAAATTCGTTTTTCATTATGGGTTCTAGTCTGAGTCAAGGAGGGAACAAAATGGAAAATGAAACATGTGAATAAATTAGTGAGAGAGATGGAAAGTATTTGTGAGAGAGAGATAATTTTTTCTAACTTAAAAATGAATGAAAATTATTTGTAAAAAGGACTTTCTGCAATATAGTGAAAAAAAAAGTAGGAATTGAGTTAAAAAAATTTTTTTTTTTTATAATACTTGTTATTTTTAATATGAAAACATTAAATGAGGAAACATTATTATGATACTTTAATATATGTATCATAATAATGTTATACGATGTATATGATGCATTATATACATTAATCTGATATATTATATTTATATTTTCGTTGTATTTAAAAAAAAAAAAAATCATTTTTAGAATGTTTTGAGGTGAAGTTTAGTACAGTAGCAACAGTTCTCAAAATTGTAGGACGTTGACGTCCTAGGAAAGAGTGGGAAAATGAAAAAAGTCTTAATTAAAAACTTAAATTAAGTGGAAAAAAAGTAAAATCTTTATGAACATATTTTAATAACTATTCATTTAATTTCTTCCCAATTAAGAAATGACCATTTTTCTGATTCCTTTTATCACAGTGTACCATTTATTAATTATTATTAATGACTAACGTACTAATTATTATCTATAATTGATATTTATTGCTTTTGCTTGCTAAGAAGTCACAATCCTCTTTATCATAATTGGTTATTATCTTTATTTTCATTGACTTGTAATTAAATATAACCAAATTTAATTTACGCATAATTAATACATTAAATATAACCCAAATTTACGCAATTAAGTACATTAGTATCTATTATATTTGTTGTTTTTATAGAAATAACAGATAATTTCATATCACATAGTTATTGGCATATGCCTAGGCAGGATTTTTCATTTTAAAAATAATTTTATTGGCAAAAAGATTTGTAGAAAACACATTTACAGCCCTTGGGCCAAATGCTAAGCATTGAAAAAAATGCTTTCATAAGGAATTAAATATATTTAATATGTAAAAGAAAAAAAAAATGAAAGATTTTGTTGAAAGAAAAAGATTGACAAATTTAATAATTACAAAAGAAACAAAGAAAATTAACAAATAAAAGTAAAAATATCCAGACATAATTTGCTTATACAATGCAGAATATTGTATGGGAAGAAAATAAATACAAACTTAAACAGAAAATGTTTAGTTTCTCTTTTCTATCTTTTCATTTTGCTATAATACCTAATACCTAGAAATATATAGTACCCTACCAGTTAAAAAGTTGAGATTGGATTATCGGTGGGCTCGTGCATCACGAGCCGCCCACCGAAGAGTGTAGAAGGTGGATGGTGTCTTCCGGGAGAACTATTAAGGGTAACTGCCCCGTATTTGCTTTTAGTACACGTAGAAAATCCGGAAAAACTCCCACCAGGCAGCCCGGACTCTCGATGAGAGACACATTGTCACAATGGCCATCAAGTCTCCTCGTTTTTGAAAATTGTGACTGTAGTCAAACCGAGAGCGGATTCGAACCGCAGCCTTCCTACACGCTAGGTGCGCAAGTTGCCATTGGGCCACGAGTCGGGTTGTATTAGTTTATCTACTACTACTACACCACACCACACCACTGTGCCTAGACCTGAGTTGCCCCTATACAGTTTAGAAATTATGTGGGTGAGAAGTCTTACTGGCCTCCATGACACTCTACAGTTATACGAGAGCGGGACCTACGGCTTAAAGTGGATTCCGAACCACTACAAACATCTATGCCACCTGAAATCTGTGGCACAGAGTGCCAGACACTTGGCCATTCAGGCCCCAAGTTTTAGTTTGCCTAGAAAGCTGGTAAATATTTTGCTTAATTAATTAATAATGTTTATTGCAAGCTAGAATTTCTCATAACATCTTAAACTTTTCGGCCATCACTAAGAATCTGAGAAAATTGTAAACAACTATAAATGTCATTCAATAGCTTCGAATATTCGTTAAGTCTTATGTATTTCTTAAAGCTCCATATCTATTTCGATTCAAAGTTTCATATTAAGTTAATATGTTTCCTAAAAGTGTAGTTGTTTAATGAAATTAATGATTTGTTCTATCCCCCATATTAAGATATGTTAAGGTTGATGCGTAATATGACAGAAGATAAAAATAATTATTTGACATAAACAGAATAATAAATTGTAATGCATGTACTATAACTATGATAATATGTTTTCGTAAATATTGTGTTTACAAATTTTCGAAGATAAATCAAATAATCGAGAAGCATTGAGATTTAATGAAATAACAGAAATTGTTATGAAAATGTTTGTCAAGAATCACATCTGTTCTTAAGAAATTTATTTTTATAATAACTGTAAAATTGAGTAATTAATTTTAAAAAAGGAGAAATAAAAATTCGATAAATAAAATATTAACAATAATTTATAAATAAATTCCGCTTTTAATGTTTATTAATAATTTTCTAGCAATATTTTCCTTTTAATGTGATTTTTTAAGTGTTGTTGTACAGTGTTGCTGATTTATATTTTAATATTTTGAATAATAAAATAATAAGTTGTTGTATACATGTTATTTTATTGTTTTTACTTTTACTGAATTATTTATATTGTTATTTACACAATTATCAGTAAAATGTATTTCAATTTGAAGAAAAAATATAACCATCTGTGAGTATTACGCATTATTTATGTGAAATTACTTATTGACAATTCATTCATTTATGTCTTATAAAGATACAATATTTGTTAAAAAAAAATCTTTGATCTATACTTTAATGGGAAATCTTAATATTTAATTTATCGATTTACCTTCCAAATATGCTGTGTACTATATCAAGACTGCATTGTATAATCAAATTATTTATACCTTTATTAAAATTTAGCAAATTTTTAAAACAAGTGATCACTAAATTGAAAGAATAACAAATTAATTTGATTTTGAAATTATATATTTTGTACTAATTTAAAAACATTTTTACGTCTCTTTTCTCTTTATTGTTTATTAAATATTGATAGGTAAATAAGATTTATCGGCAGATTATATACTAAAAAGGAAAAGGATTCGAGTTTTCTAAGACATTCATCTTCCTAGATAGTCAATTTAATTATATTTCTCGCAACGTTATTCTTTTGCGTTGTACAATTTTCTTCCAACAAATTTTTTATTCTCTTTGAAAGTGTTCTGATACTTATTTATAATGATACTTATGTTCTGATACTTATTTAATTTGCTAGAATTTTATAGATTATCCTATGAAATAATCATGCGATTATTCAATTCAAGGACAATTACAGTATATATGTATATAATATTAAATGAATCAGTCTAGACAAATAGGTATTTGGCCCAGGTCCTCGATAAAGAATTCACAAAATATATTCTAATCTAAACTGCATAATTTCTTGATTTTGAAGAAAAAAAACAATAAGTTACATAATATATTTTTCTCATGTTACATCTTTGCGTATACATTATGCAAATTTAGTAATTTTTTATTTTATTCATACGGCAGTTTTATATATACATTGTGTATATGTATTTCATCATCATGGTATATTCATCATCTGTACGTTTTTCATCATCATGGTATATTCATCATCTATATGTTTTTCATCATCATTCTGGACAAACTGTAAAGATTACAGGGGAACCAAAATATACTTTTTTTGCCATAGAATATGTATCCGATAATAAAAGCGAAGGTGGTTAAAAACGATTTCAAAAAGGAAATTAGAAACTGGTCAAACTGAACGGGATACAAGTTTTAACGAATACTGTTTAGATAGTAGATAACTCAGAATTACGACCACTCATACTCTTTGGCGAAAGGATTTCTGTACATATACAAACATTTCAGGCACGCCTCCATACATTTTCTGTAACAACAGACTATCTGGAAACGAGATCTTGCCGGGAGTCAATGGAAATATTGCAAACGATACTTTTCATGGATCCCCCATAAAATGATATCAGAATATGACACAACAATGGAGTCAACAATTTTCTAAATGAAATTCTTTTCTAATTCCTGATATCAGTGTAAAATGTGGAGGCAAACCATCATGATGGAACCAGATTCTGTGAATATGCTCGGAAACGTCGAGCAAGAAATCTATCAATCTCTTGCGTTATCAGTTGATCTAAATGGCATCCTTTATTATTGAAACATGTCATTTTCTTTGGTTCTCTTTGCTAGCCTTTACAATTAGATAAATATTCTACTTGAACCTTATTTTTATATCATACCATAATTTGCAGTAAAACTTGAAAGGGAACTGATATGTGAATAAGGAGGATTTTCACATGCCGTTGGTGTTCCAAGTTTGAATCATGGCGGTGGCATGGATGTTTGTTTGTGATTCAAAATACATGTTAAACTTTAAGTTCCGGTCTAATTATTTCAAAGTGTGTAGAAAATGATCGTAAAGCGACAAACCAAACCAAATCCTTAAGATTTTTTATAGCGTTAATTTGCTTTTCTAATAAAAGGTGACATATAGATAAACTGTCATGTCAAAATAAATAAAACAATTACAAATGATATACATAACATAAGATTGTGGGGGTTGAATTTAAATAAAAACTTATTGGCATACCATTTGAATTAAGAAACAGGTTATATTAATTTACAGTTTTAATTTCGAAAATCAAAATTTTAATTTTAAATAATCATTTATGAAAAGATATAAGTAATTATCAATCCCAACGGAAGGGTTTTCTGTACATATTGAAACATTTCAGGGGTTATGAATGTATTTTGGACTTCTCCAGCATGGGCAACGAATCTTTTAATTCGGCAACTTTTTGAATTCGACCTCTCTTAGTATGGTAGCCCAATGTTCTATTTACTAGGTCACTCCAGTCTCGGACTAAATGTACGCCTTGCATATTAGTCCCCCTCCCCCATTTTTAATTCTTATTTGTTCATTTTCTTATGTTTTTTTCTGTTTATTGTAAAATAATATTATATTTAATCACTGAGACGTCAAAAATGAACACTGGAAATTTTTACTTCCTTTGTATTTCATTAAATACCCGAGCGATCTTTGTAATTTCTAGAGTTACTCAGGTCTCACGCACTTCAGCTCTATTCAGATAATAGTTGTGACAGTCATCCCCTCCTATTTCTAATTTCTTAATTTTATTATTAATAAATTATTAATCATAATTATTTATTTCTAATTATCACTATATTGTTGACGTTGTCATTGTATGTATACACAACTTCACCCACATCAATCTCAAACTGTAAAGAGGTCATCTCAGTGACATGGTGTTGTGTGATATGAGTCCTTATTTTCATCATCAACCTTGAGAATTAGACGTTTAAAATCACGTCCCATTTTGTTTAATGCTTTCTCTTGAGAATTAGAATCGCTGTTTCATGAAATTAGAATAATTGTTCTTCGAGAATTAGTACAAATGTTTCACAAAGGCATTGATCGAAGCAAAAAAAAAAACAAAAAAAAATTCCTTAATTATTTGCTTGAATTGAAATGAAAGTTATAAGATCGGAATGACTTTTTTTCTACATGTAAAAAATGAAAAAATTAAATAAATGCTTTTATTCTTGAAAAGATTACAAGCATAGCCATTTTGAAATTACGTCTTTGATAACTAAGAATAAATGACACATTGGCGGAATAATTAAACAAATTATGCTGAGTATCAAATGTTTAATAAGCATTCACGGAAAATAAATTCGATTTAAAATATTTGAAATGAAAAATAAGAATGTGTTAATATAGTACGACCGTGATACAACGTGAGTAAAAGGAATCCCCCCATCAAGAAAGAACTGCCATCCGATATAAAAATAAATTCTACTCTTAAAATGGCGTAGAAAAACGAATAAATTAAATAAAAATAAATTGGATAGAATAAATACGGCAATACATTTAGCTCTGTGAAATTACACGTAGCTATACTACATAAATCGAAAAGATAAAATGTAAAATAACAATTTTAAAAACTATGTTGACATAATTTTTTTCCTAACTGCATTTTCTTTTCGATTACGTTAACTCTCGACGGAGTTCGATAGTATTTTATGACTATTTACACAAGCAAAATATTAAATCGTTTTTAAATGAGAAAAAAAAATCTTTGAGCTATAAACAAACAAAAGGACTTCTTACTTTTTCAAATAACTATTTTAAATTTAAAAAGTTGAATTAGTAGTGTTGTGTTAATCTGAATTTTGCTAAATGATGTAATATGTTCTTATTAAGTAGTAACTATATACTTTTTACAGTATTTTAAATTAAAATTAATTACAACAGTACTGTATTTTTAATTAGGCCACAGGAAAAACTGCCTTAAAGCACCGTAGTATACCATTAAAAACAAACAAACAATAAATAAATATGAAAATGAAGTAATATATTCTTATCAAGTAGTACTGTGTATTTGTTACTGTATTTTGAATTAAATGAGTCACAACAGTACTGCATTTTCAATTAGGACACAGTGAAAAGAGCTTTAAAGTACCGTAGTATAACATTAAAAACAAAACAATAAATAAATATGAAAATTAAATTTAGCTGCAAAAATTAGAAGTAACAACATAATACAAACAATATAGTAAACAATATAATACTTTATAATTTTATTTTATACTTTAATATTCTCGTTTTTAACTATAAATTCTCGTCAATGTTTTATTTGTGTTAATACTATTGTTCTACCATCCATTCAGCAAAAAATTAAACATCTGGTTTAAAGATGAAATCGCACGAATCGATTTGTAAGAGGTGTTAAACAAACATATCAGAAGCAAAGATTTTTTTCATTCATTACTTTTTACTTTGAAATTTCCTAGATTTTATGTATCATTTGAAAAACATTTCCTTTAATTCGTAAGAAAATAATATATATTAATAAGTACCAAAATATTTAAAAATAGTTTCTATTGAAATTATAGATAACAAAGCCGTAATGAAATATACAGTTCACAAATTGTTGCATTTCTACTTCTGAAAGATTCTAGTATGATATCTATTTCCATAAAATGAAAAAATTGATAAATATATTAAAACGGTTTATTATGAACGGTTCATATGTTTTTTCATTCTATAAATTTGAATAAATGAAACTTTACATTTAATACCTTATTCGAACTTTGGGAATGAATATATTTCTACATAAATTTACTATGTAAAATCGATTTTTATATGATGAAATGCTTTATTTGTTACATTGTTCTGCAGATGAAAGGCCTTAACTAAAAATTTTAGTTAAATTCATAAATAAATTTAACTAAACAGTTTGCTCATTGAAATTTTAAAGTACGTTTTATATGCTTATAAGAGTAAACTTATCACACGTTCATTCTCCCCCTTTTGACATACTGTTGTTAACCACTTGTTGTGGCCGGAGAAAATGTTCTTGTTTCTCTGGAGAAAATCCAAAATCAGTCCTTACGAATTGTTGCTGGAGCTGTAAAGTCCACCCCGATAGATGCCATGCTCATGTTGACTGGTGATAAGCCCTTGAGAACAGTTATTCAGGGAAGGCCTTAATACTGTGGGAAAAGATCATCAGAGTACCAGGATGTTTTTCACTCTGGAATGAAGTCAAACAATACCTAATCAGAAATTTAAAGACTCAGATGGACTTTCTGCAGGGAGTCCTCCAGATAAAAATTCACTTGGTTTAAATCACGAACCAGAATTACTCATTTCACCACAAAAATACAGTGTATTTGAAATCTTTCTGCATTAATCTTGAATTGAGCCAAAAGATTACAAAAAAGTAATACAGACACTTCTATTTTGAGAGCCCTTGTTCTAGAAATGTTAAACATTCTTTACCCTAATCTAGAGTGGCACAGAATCTTTACCGATGGATCCCTCCTGTCTGATAGCCCTAACGCCGGTGCCGGAGTTTTTTCAGAAATTTTTCTTTCTACGTCCCTGATGGACGAGGTACTGCGTTTGATGGTGAAATTGCTGCGATTCGCACAGCTCTGTCCCAGCTGCAGTGCCATCTGGAAAAATTCACAAGAGCTGTTATCCTCTGTGATTCTAGAGCTGCTTTGTTAGCTATTGTTTCTAACAATAATCCTAAAACCCAGGACATATTGGATTGCCGTTATCATCTTGAAAACCTGGCAACACTTGAAAAAACTATAGTCCTCCAGTGGGTTCCTGCCACTGTGGGGTTCCATGCAATAAGAAAGCCGACTTCCTGGCTAAAAGGGGGCTTTAATCACACAAAAAATATCTCGTCCTATACCCTTCCATTCTATCAAAAATCTCATCAAAAGATCAATAAAAGTCCGCGCTCAAGAAGACCTCTATAACCGTGTTTCCCAAAAGTCCTGGAAGAATGTCATCCCAAATCTATGTAATGTTCCAAGGCGTAGAGCAGTCGCTCATTTCCGACTAGCCACTGGACATGACTGCCTGCGTAAACATCTTTACAGACTCAAAATTGTGCCTTCCCCGATATGCACTCTGTGCAGCTCTGGAGAGGCCATGGACTCCACGCATCTACTTCACTGTCCTGCTCTGTGCAAGACTTTTCTTGCCGAGCGATATTGGGAGGTTAGAGATATGTTAGATTAATGAACTGTGTTGCAGCATGTTTTGTTGTTTTCTCTGTTCTTTTTTATTTTTTCGTTGTTCTGTAACTGTTCATAATCTGCCATTGGAAATAAAAAAAAATGTTTATAAGAGTTTTATAAATTATTAATTACTGAATTATTGAAATTTCGAAATTATTGTTTTCGATTCCCTGGTGAAGTTGTTTACCTCTGGAATGTCAGAAATATAGCAGATTTAGCCTCATCTTCTACACTTATAGTGTAAATTTTGAAATTTCGAAAAAACTCCTTCAATGGCTGGCTTCAGGTTCGAATCCTGGCCGTGTCATGGATGTTTGCTAGTGGTTCGGAATCCACGTTAAACTGTAGGTTCCGGTCTAATTAACCTAAATGTGCAAAAAAGACCATAGAGCTACAAATAAACCTTCAATGGCGCTTTTCATGGTTCCTTCTCGACCTCAACACTGAAGACCAACCGCCAGACAGATTTACCTACCCATTCTTAGATTGGACATGGAATCTTTCTATACTATATTGCTTGTCGTGTTTCGAGCCAGGCGCCTTAATTATATGATTCAACGCAGGCCGCACTGGCCCTAGGTTTTGTTTGGTTTGTCACTCTACGGTCATTACGGTCATTTTTATACACACTTCAGGCTAATTACACCGGGACTTACAGTTTAACGTGGATTCCGAAATACTAACAAACATCTATGCCACCGCCAGGATACGAACCAGAAGCATCAAAGGAATGAGCGCTGGCCAATTAGCCATTAGGCAACCCATCGGGCCGGAGGATTAATTATAACCTTACGTAAATATAGGTTACTAGGTTAGATACATATAGGTTACTAGATTCGAACCTGAAGCCTGTGGTACCAAAGGCCAGAACGATAGCCAATTGGCCATCAGGCCGCCACCTGCCTTACGACAAAGAAACACATTCAAATAAAATAATAGGAAAGACACCAAGAAGTTTTAAATATCTGACTTAAGAAAGGAGATTTAAATAACTTTTTCTGGTATTCAATGTTATTTCCACTTATGAATTTTTTTTTTTGTAAAAAAAACGAAAAACAAATTTGATTTAAAATATACAGATAAGAGAAGGCGGTATAAATAAAAACATAACTAAACCAAAATTTTAAAAATTAAAAGTAAACTACAATGCCATAGATTGAAGTAAATTTATTAAGGATAATCAATAATACAATCAATTTGTTAGCATCAGCAGCGCTGCAACCCATAGATTTCAAAGTCTAGACGATGAATTGAAACTTTGTTTTGCCCTTATTAAGAGTAAAGATTGAAATACAATGATTTATTAAAATTTAATTGCAAAAAAAAAATAATAACTGCATTTCGATACCAGACAACTTATTACCGTCCAAGTTACAGAGTTTCGTATTCAATTTATTTAAAAGTCAAGAAAATTAATTGAACTAAGATTAGGAAATATATGGGTAATTCTAATTCTCTGTAGTGCCTTAAAAAATTTTTTTGTAAGAAGAAAAAAATTGAAGAAAACCATAACTGAAAGCAATGATTTTCAAATGGGAAATACTCTAGTCTTTCGTTTGTTATTGATTTTTCCATTTGTATTGGAATAGCTTAAATTTCAGTATTCCCTTTTTTTTTTTTTCGTTTTTGTATGTAATGAAAGAAATGGATAACCTATAACGTATTACGTCATTTAAAGTAATAGAATAACATAAATGTATCTTTATTATAAATGTATATTTAACGTAAAAATATATTTAACGTTACGTAACGTATGTAAATATATTTAACGTTTCGTAACGTATGTAATTATATTTAACGTTATACATAAACGTAATGTAAAACGTGTAAATTTAACGTAATATAATAACGTATGTAATATATTTAACGTAAGCGTATCTTTATTATAAATGCATATTTAACGTAAAAATATATTTAACGTTACGTAACGTATGTAAATATATTTAACATAATATATATACATACAATAATTAAAAATTTCCTTAAGAGTTACAATTGGGATTTGTGCAATCCTTCCTGCCTCTTCGAGCCCAACGGAAGGATATTCCTTTCTACAGATTTCAGATCTGCTTGTCGAGTTTTACACTAAGACCCATTTACTCGGAAAAGCAATGTGCTGTTCACTAAGCCTTTATAGCTCGTGATAAATTCAGAGTTAAGAGAAAGCTTTTTTTTAACCTGATATATCCACTGACAATCAATTAGAATTTTTTATTCCACCAATGATCTTTTGTTCTTCGAATTGTTATTTGAATAATTATTACAACATCACCGAAACACTGGTAAAATAGTAGACATTAAAATACGTATAAGTAATAATACTGATTCTTGTAATTGATCAGCACTGTTAATTGTAACTGCTAATTGTTACACTAATTATAATGTGCCAAGAATTCTGGCAATAAATTTTCATAAATTGTGTTGTATCTAATCCTCAGTGTCCTGCAGTGTGAGATGGACATCCCACGAGTAATCAATCTACTCATGGAATGAGGGAAAGGAGCAGCTACTGCTGTGATGGAGCACCCGTAGGTAGAAGTCTGACTGAGTTCCATGTTGCTGAAGAAGGAGGGAAGTGACTTCCGGTAGGACTTTTTAGGGGGAACTACACGCATTTGATATCATATGATAGAAAACCCGAAAAAATTCCCACCAGGTAGTCCGACTAACAAGGCAAAAATGCAGAACATCACAAACGCTCTCTCCTCGTTTTTTTGAAACAGCGTCTACAACAAAGCCGCTAGCGCACGTTGACACTGAGCCACGAGTAGAGCTCATAATTTTGTATCTCCAAAACAGATATTTTCGAAAACATTCAAGTAACTATTCATTATTTTATAAAAATATGTAGTTAAAGCATAAATAAAGATTACTAGAAACCTTACAAAAGTTAACAACTGCTGTAATTTCTTTTGAAATAAATCGAACATTTGTAATACAGAACAAAATTTATGTTTTTATTGAGATGATTTAAATACCTTTCATTACTGAAGTTAAATTAATAACTGAAGTCATTGAAAGTTTAATTAAATTTGTGAGTTTAAAATTTGTTGTGTCTGCTTAATATTTTTTTATTGTGTGCTGTCCCATTTTTGTCTTTAGTAATTGCCCACTGATATCAAAAGCAATAAATATGATTTTAAATTTTACTTTGATTGAAAAATGTTTACTTCAATTATTTGTTTCTTGTCTACACAAAAGCTAATTTTTGTTGCAATTTCTTTTTATCAAAATGCATCAAAACATTCTATCGAAGATAATTATTACGAAAACCATTAATCCACATTTCTTTTGAAGACAAAAAAGACAACCTAATTAAAATGAACTGAATAGGAAACTTAACTTAGTTGCTTTTGATCTCTGCCCAGTAAAAGGTAACAGTTAATTGCAGCAAATAAAGTTTAGTTTGGGTCAAAGAAATTAATACCTAGAGCCTAAATTTACTGAAATCGAATAAATTACTTAAAAGAAAGAGATGAATAGGCTAATTTTACAAACTAATGAACTTAGAATACAGACGATGCTCTGGAATTTTTCTGTTGAACATCGGGTGGATCGTTTACCATTTATGTATACTATGACTTGTCCACTGATCAGTGACATTGCCTCCTGGAAGTTTTTTTAAGGGCAACTACTGTGCATTGTGTCGCATGAGAAAAATATCGTCAAACATCCACCAGGCAACCTGACTATCTATGCGAGTTGCTTTACATTTTTAAGAATAGCTCTTGATATTTCTCGTTTCTGAAAGCACAGACTGCAAGGGACGCCATCAACGGAAATGAAACCAGAGCCCTTGCTGCTCGTTTTACCATTGCGCCACCATTTTTGTGATGCCCTAATTATAGCTTGAATTACGTTATACTTGATTTGGTTTGTTTTATTGATCTAAAATCATTTTATACACACGTTAGGTGGCTTATTTGTCTAAAAATTTTATACATTTTATGGTTTGTTTGTCTAAAGTCATTTTATACACATGTTAGGCTAATGGCTGTCGGTCAAAAGTCATTTATATACACGTTAAGTCATTTTAAAGTCATTTTATATTTTATACACGTTAAGCTAATGGTTTGTTTGTCTAAAGTCATTTTATACACATGTTAGGCTAATGGTCTGTCGGTCAAAAGTCATTTTATACACACGTTAAGCTAAAAAGTCATTTTATACACATGTTAGGCTAATGGTTTGTCGGTCAAAAGTCATTTTATATACACGTTAGGCTAATTAGGCTGGCACCAACAGTGTAACGGGCATTCCGAACGACTAACAAACATCTATGCCATCGTCTGGATTCGAATCTGAAGTACCAATGGCCAGAGCGCTAGTCAATTGGCCCTCAGACCAACATTGCATTTGACGGAAGATTGCGTTCATATATCGTTCTTAAATAGTTTTTTCTATATTATTAATTATTACTAGGGAGAAAAATTATATATCTTGCAAACAATTCCTTAGATAGATTTTTCACACTGTTATAGAGATGCAAAATTTAATTTTAAATCCTCCTATTCTTATCAGCCTATTCCTTCTCATAAGTTTATTTAACTGAGCACGACAAAATAGCAAATTTAAAGTGCGGAATCAGTGTAATGGCATATACAAAAATCTTTATTGAAAGTCGGGAATTTTTTAATCACTTATGTTGTAATTCATGTTAAGCAATCAAACAAACCGTAATTTGACTTAAAGAATTTGAACTTTATGTATTTTATTCTCTTTCAAGATCTGTATTGTTTTAATTTACTCACCAGAGATGATTAAATGGCTATTTAAGTATTGGTTCATTAACAGTTATATACGAACATTTAAAAGTTTCGACGTAGAAGATGTCGTTTGTTTGTGCAGCTGGATCTGGTTGTGGTTGGGTTTGAGACACAGGTTTAAAAACACAGCTTTATTTACAAGCATGTAAACAACACCACGATTAAAAATACAACATGTGACACATTTAAAGATAAATTAAAGATTTGTGGAAAGTTTCCACATCTCTCGGGATGAGAGACTGTAACTAGAGAAGCGCCAGATGCGCTGTACCTCCTCTCGGGTCAGAGTATCAATGCCAACTGAGCATATCTCCCGAACGCCACAAGGGACGCTGTTGCAGTGGGTAGGATGAAATATGGTTGCGTAGGTGGAACCACGGTTACACCGTTAATTTCACAGTGATAGTGCATGAAAAAAAATGTCAGCTCATACTAATCCCAAGGCGACATAAACTCTGTTTTGGCGAGTAGACTCATTGAAGAATATGCCAGAGTGTTTCGCATAAACAGTTGGATTTCCCGTTTGGAATTTTCCAGTACTTTCTTCGATATGAATGTATTTTTTGAAAATCCTTCCGGAAGACTGATTTCTCATTTCCCCTTAGTGTAGTGACTCCTCTATATCGCGCGTCCTGATGGCCAATTGGCAAGAGCTCTGGCTTTTGGTACCACAGGCTTCAGGTTGGAATCCTGGCGGTGGCCTGGATGTTTGTTAGTGGTTCACAATAAACTATTGGTCCCGGTCTAATTAGCCTAAAATGTGCACAAAATGACAGTAGAGCGACATACTAAACCAAACCTCCATGTTTCACTCTGTGCAGCATTTAATTTGCTTTAATTCTTTCGTATAATAGTCAATGACTTGAAGGAAAATATCAGAGATTTAAAGTACATTTAAATGCGGCATAACATAAAACTTATAAAAAGTATCAGACGTAATAAAAAGCGTGAACTCTACTTTATAAATCAAATTTTTATAACATTAATTTTTCACATTTATAAAACCCAGCAACAACACAGCACATTTTTACTAAAAATACTCAACGACACAAAATATAAGAATCTTTTATAAATAATTTCACAATGGACTCAATTACCTCGCACAAAAACAAAAATTCTTCAGTATCTAAGAGAAGAAAAAGAAGGAAAAGGGGAAAAAAAGTAAGTATCGATCAAAGACACTGCTCTTTTAATAAGATACATCTTTGTTATGAGATATTTCGGTGAAAAATATCATTTTCAAAGGAACACCCCAGTGAAGTTATCTTTTGTAATCTATTATATATCTCACTTCAAAGAAAACAGAGAAGAAAAGAATCCTGGTCCAGAAATAGAACACTTCACCTTTCTCAGAATATAGAAACATTTCCCTTGAAAGAAGAATTTTCGGAACTGCAGATAACCGGAAAAAAAAAGTTTTCAATTTTCTTTGAGGCTGTAGATGTGCAAACGCTAATCAAAAATTCTTTTTCAATTCTATTCTTTGAACTATAATATTTTTAAAAGTGTAATATAATTAAAATTTGATACATAGATTCATAAAAATTAAAACTTTTATAAAGGTATAATGACATAACTTTTATAATATTATAAGAAACTGTCTACATTTCATATTAGCAACTTTATTGGATATTATAATGTATTTTAATCAAATTTTTTTCTCAATTCTTTTCTTCTATTCTTTGAACTATAATATTTTTGAAAAATGTAATATAATTAGAATACAATACATGAATTCGTGAAAATTAAAACTTTTATAAGGATTTAATAACATAAGCTATATAATAAGAAACTGTCTACATTTCATATTAGCAACTTTATTGTACACTGAAGTGACAAAAGTCATGGGATAGCAATATGCAAATTTTCAGATGGCAGTAGCATCGCGTAGAACAGTTTTAAATGCGCAGTGCTTTCGCAGAGCTTTCATTTCTGTTCAAGTTATTCATGTGAAGAGGTTTTGACGTGATGATGACCGCACGACGGGAATTAACAGACTTTGAACGCGGAATGTTAGTTGGAGCTAGACGCATGGGTCATGCCATTTCAGAAATCGTTAGGGAATTCAACATTCCCAGATCCACTGTGTCAAGAGTGTGCCGAGAGTATGAAATTTCAGGCATAACATCCCACCATGGACAGCGCAGTGGTTGACCGCCTGCACTTAACGACCGAGACCGGCGACGTCTGCAAAGAGTCGTAAATTCTAACAGACAAGCAACACTGCGTCAAATAACCGCAGAAATCAATGTGGGACGTACAAGGGACTTGTCTGTTAGAACTGTGCGGAGAAATTTGGCTTTCTTGGGCTATTCCAGCAGAAGACCGACTCGAGTGCCTTTACTGACAGAACGACATCGCTTGCAGCGGCTCTCGTGGGCACGTGAGCATATCGGTTGGTCCCTAGATGAATGGAAAACCGTGGCCTGGTCCGATGAGTCCCGATTTCAGTTGGTAAGAGCTGATGGTAGGGTTCGAGTGTGGCTCAGACCCCACGAAGCCATGGACCCAAACTGTCAGCAAGGCACTGTTCATGCTGGTGGTGGCTCCGTAATGGTGTGGGCTGTTTTTCATGGCTTGGACTTGGTCCTCTGGTGCGAGTGGACCGAACATTGACTGGAAATGCTTATGTTCAGCTACTTGGAGATCACTTGCAGCCATTCATGGACTTCATGTACCCAAACAACGATGGGATTTTTATGGATGACAAGGCGCCATGTCACCGGGCCACAACTGTTCGCGATTGGTTTGAAGAACATTCTGGACAATTCCAACGAATGATCTGGTCACCTAGATCGCCCGACATGAATGCCATCGAGCATTTATGGGACATCATCGAGAGGTCTGTTCGTGCCCAAAATCCTGCACCATCAACGCTTTCACAATTATGGACGTCTATCGAGACAGCATGGCTCAATATTCCTGCAGAAGACTTCCAACGACTTGTTGAGTCCATGCCACGTCGAGTTGGTGCACTTCGCCGGGCGAAAGGAGGGCCGATATGATATTAAGAGGTATCCCATGACTTTTGTCACTTCAGTGTATATTATAATGTATTTTAAGAATACCATTTGAAATTACTTGAAAGAATTTTGAAGTTATTATTATTATTGTGCTCTAAAATTCTTATACAATTAAGCCTGTTTTTGTGCGATAAATTAAGACAGCAAAAAAAAAAAAAAAAAATGCCTACGATAGATTATTTTTATTCTTTAAGTTTTATTCTCTTTCTTATCATACATAAGTAAAATATGTTGTTGTTTCTTATCCCATTTGGTAGACAGCAACATCTACACCAAGTCCAAGAACCTGTGCGGCCTCATGGAAGGAGAGAAAGGCACTTCTGTTGTGATAGAGCAACCGTAGGTAGAAGTCTGACTTGGATCTATGGCGCTGACTTTTTATGGGGTAGGGTTGATAGCCCTATGTCATACAATCATATTAGACCGGAATCTACGGCTTTAAGTGGATTTCGAACTACTACAAACATCCATGGCACCGCCGGACTCGATCCCGAAACTTGTGGCACCGAGAACCAGAGCGCTAGTCACTCAGCCATCAGGCCCCCGAGAAAATATAAATGCAGGAGCCTCAGGTTTCCGGTTTGAGTTCCGCAGGTGCCATGAATGTTTTTAGCGGATAGAAATCCTCTTTGCCGTAGATCCCAGATTAATATGACTGTAGAGCGTTGGGCGTAGGTCTGACAACCCTACCCCTTAAAAAGAAAAACATCTCCTGTTTTCAGATCTTCCAGTAGGCAGACGGCCTTGGCCCACCACGAGCCTCTTGTGCCATTGATGATGATGATATAACAACTGAATTAATCATTTAAAATGAAAGCTTTAATATTTATGCAAATATTTCTAAACTACTTTTTTCACCTGAAATAAAAGCAAAAATTCAGACATTTGGTAAAAAAAATGTGTTTGACAACTTCTTTTGTTAGTTTTATTTACTTTTAAAAAGTTAGTAGAGCCATGTGTCAACCTTCACGATATCCAGAAAGTGATCTGTATCAATTTGGTTGACAAATATTTAAAAAAAAAAAAAAGTGTTATTTTTGCTTATCATGCAGACTATTTTATACATTCGACTGTTCTTTTTTTTTTCTACAATTTCTTTCTTTTTTTTTTTGTATAAATAACCCTTCTCCTTCGTGACTGTATGCTTTCAGTTTTCTTGAAAAATTTTGTTTTGGTGTTGGAAGAGTATTTCCGAAAAAGATCAAGCAGAGTTCGAAACTTTTTTCTTTCAAATTCTGATAGAAAATATATTTGTTTTTTAGATAAAATGCAAATAAGGAAATAATAACCGTCATTATTTAAGGCGTAAACTAAAATAATCACATAATATATAATAACTAAAATAATCATAATATAAACTAAAATAATCACATAATATATAATAACTAATAATACACTCATGTCCATAAATTAAGGATAATGAAATTCAGGCAAAGAAAGAGACAGAAGCAAAACAAATTTGACTTATTTGTAATGTCTATTTATTAAACAAAAGGTAAAGAGCAAAAAAGATGCTATATGTTTGACATAATTAATAAAATTGCGATTTTTACTCCCTCGCGCAAATTTCAAAAAAAAACCTATTTACAAAAAACAGTATAACATGGTTAGTATGATGGTTAATAGGAGTATGTGTCCCGGACGATGCAATACAGGCCTTACAACGCCTAGGCATGCTGAGTATCAAATTATCAATCTGATCTTGGGGAATATTACACCACTCATCAAGCAATGTCCTCCGAAGTTCCGGATGACAGGTGGGGGGGTTGACGGACTACAATTCGTCGGCCAAGCATATCCCACACATGCACTATTGGATTCAAGTCCGGTGAGTATGCTGGCCAATCCATACGGGTGATATCCTCCAATTGAAGGCCTTCGTCTACAATGTTTGCACGGTGAGGACGGGCGTTGTCATCCATAAACAGAAATTCAGCACCCATGGCGCCCCGAAACAAACGTACATGTTGTTCAAGAATGACATCCCGATAGATGTGGCCTGTCATCGTTACACTCTGAACATGCAGGCCAGTTCTGGAATCAAGAATAATTCCTCCCCCAAACGAGCCATCCTGCACCACCGTAACAGTGTCGTTCAATGGTGTTCTCTTGGTGGTAACGGGTACCTGGCGCTCTCCATATGAAAGTCCGGCGAGAAATCAGACTGCAAACTAAACCTGGACTCGTCGGAAAACATCCCACAAGACCACTGTTGCGGTGTCCATAATGCATGCTCTCTACTCCAGGTTAATCGCAGGCGACAGTGAGTTGCGGTAAGTGGAACACATCTGACAGGCCTACGAGCATATAGACCAATGTGCCCTAAGCGTCTGTACACGGTCTGCCTTAAAACTGTCGTACCGGTAGCTGAAGAGAGCTGACGAGACAGGTCTGATGCTGTGCTCCGTCTGTTTCTTTTGGCAGTAATTGCTAAATACCGGTCCTCATTCGGCGTTGTAACTCGGGGGCGACCTGTGCTGTAACATCTACTCACATTACCATCATCTTGGAATCGTTGCCAAAGCCTGGAGATGACACTCTGGGCGACTCAAGTTCCTTGGACACTTCCAGCTGGGTACGTCCACATTCCAGTCGTCCGATAATTCTACCACGTAAAAAATCATCCAAATGCTTCCTTTGTGCCATAACTATGCGGTTATTGCACTGAAAGGCTTTTAAAGCGCTTGTGAACAATTTTACTTCTTTTGCCACCGTTCCTTATATACTCCTCTCTTACACTCGTCATTGTGACGTACTATCCGCGCCATCTGGTGGTTTCCTGTAATTTGCATATTCTTCTTCAAGATGTGTGTGATAATTCTACAGGTAAAATTTTTATTTTAGAGTTCAATTTCTGTGTCATTCTGAATTATCCTTAATTTATGGACATGAGTGTATAATATAAACTAAAATAATCATTTAATATAAATAATCTTATAATATTCCTTACTAAAATTTGAAAGACACTTAAATAAGAAACCAATAAATAGTATGAAGTAGTCTTATAATTTTTATTTATTTCTTGTGAATTATAAAAAATTTTTTTTTAAAATTATTGTTGAAGAAACATTTCAAAATGTTTGGAAATTTAGTACTAAATGAAATTTTGCCTTGCTGTTATGCTATGTAAAATTTTTAATATTTTTAACCAATGCATTGATAGGGAAGTACGAAATTCCATTTAGGATAGGGGTTTAATGGATATATATGGTTAATACAATGGACAAATATTTTATATTAGAGAATTAATAAGTATTTGGATTAATTTTGAATAAATATTTAATATTCCGTAACTAATTATTTTGCAATTTAAAAATATACATACAAGAGGATTCATTTTAGAAAAGGGTGTTATTATAAAGTATTTCATTGTTTTTTTTTTTTTTTAAAAGGCTTTTATGCCAGTATTTTTTATATAAAATCGGAAAAATATTAAATTTTGTTTTCATAAAAGAGGTTAGAATTAAATTTCACATCCCAAAGCCAACTTTAAAGACATTAAACATCTATAAACTGTTTATAAATTGATGTCGTTTTTCAATATCTGCATAGTTAATTGCAAAATGAAAATATTGTACCTTATTGACTTTAAAAAACAGCCTTCGGGAGTAGAGTGTTTTGGATTCAATCAACTGGGGAACTTATTAGTGTGAAAAGTCCAATTATCAGAAACAATTTTAAATAAAACAGTGATTTTAGTTTGAAACCGATTACAAAAAATCGAAAACTTTCATAATTTTACCATTGTTACGAGAAATTGCATGCTAGTCATTTATTATATTGTCATAGTTCATCACCTTACTTTTACTTATTATTAAATTCTGAAATATCGGATTAATAACGCTTTCTTAACTACTTTGTTTTACATATTATATGCAATTTTTATTGCTAATTATATAAAAAAAAACCTAAAATAATAGGGTTTGTTGTTACAGATTGTAATTTTACACTAAAAATTAAATGAAAATATGATTCTTAAACTAAAATAATGTAAATATAAATTACTGCTATAATTTATTAAAAAATGCATTTGAAACAATTCAAGTTTGATTCTTTTTCTTAATAACATTAATTTTAAATCTTTACTACCGTCCATAAAGTTAGATTAATATTCTAGAATTTGAGAACAAAACATAGTAATTTTACAACTCAAATCAAATTATTTATATGATATAAAATTTACAGAAATATTTATTAGAAATTTTTATTTACAGAAATATTTATTAAATATATATAAAAATGTATTGTTTATTAAAAATATATTTATTAAAAATATTTTAAAAATAATAATACAGTTAACTGATATTTATTATACAGAAATATTTATTAAAAATATATTTATTAAAATTATATTAAAATACAGAAAATTATTAAAAATAAATTAATACAAAATATTATTAAAAATATATTTATTAATACAGAAATATTAAAAATGATTTATTAATACATATTTTTAAATGTTATAAAAATGTATTGTTTCGTATTTTTAAAATATTTTTTAATAATACAGTTAACTGATCTGATTAAAATTATATTCAAAAAAATAATTACATTGAAATGATATATGATTTTTAATGTTCATAGAATTGAAGATTAAATGTTGTGATTAATAAATTAATCACAAAATTTGAATAAATCATTATATTAAATATTAGATTAAAACCGTTACAGTGGGAGAGACAGTTTGTGTTCAAAAAGAAACTTTATCTTTGAGTAAAATTTTCATATTTTATAAGTATTTATCTTAAATATACAGATTAGTCATAATTAAGATAAAAATGATTAGAGTTCATTTATAAAGTGCGTACTGGGACAAATGTAATACTATTTTTTGTATAAGATTATTTAGAGAATGTAGAATCGATTTGTAAAGAAAAGCAAAAATACTTTACGTTTCCGACACCAGGAACAAATGTGGCACTGTAAACTTACTTTGGTCAGTAGTAAATCAGGCTTAAAAACGAAAAACAGAAGATTATATGTGATTGAATAATTTTTAAAGAAATTTTAATAAAGAAATAATTTTTAGTAACTACTTTAATTTTTTTGCATTTAACTGATTACATATATATATATATATATATTATTTGCAATTTACTTGTTGACTTTTCAATTCAGAACTTATTTTTTATAACATTGTTTCTTTAATTTCATTATTTAATTTGCAAAGTGTGTTGAACATGTTTTACTTCTATCTATTTTATCACGTTCATTCTCAAAAGAACACTAGAAACTGCAGAATGCAATATGTCGCGTCGTGTCGCCAGTCTACCTAACGTGCAATGTTATACGGCAATTTAAAGTGGTTTAATTATTCATATTTATGGAGTACATAAGCCGTTTTAAATAGCTACACACCGAAAAACACAATAAATTAGACCAATGAAACGGGCTGCCCATTTTGTAGAAAATGAAGGGCTGTTTGTGTAGTCGGTGATAAAATGCTGTCGTAAAACTTGCTGCATATTTAATCCAATATGAAGACGTGCTCCATCCTGTACAAAGAAGTAGAATGCAATCTTCTCCGTTGTTGAAGATCGGAAATAAGGAAGTTTAGCAGCATTGCTTGATATTTGTCAGCATTGGCTAATGTCCTCTACATCTCTTTCCGTGTTCCCTTTAAAAATATGGACCCACTATGAATGATTAGATAAACCACACTAAACAGTTACTTTTGAAAACTCCATAGCAATTTCTAGGATTGTGTGAGAATTTTTGGAGGCAGAAATATGGTATGACAGTGAATGCATGGGGGGTTTCACTAAACCATTGAGATGAAATGCGTTTTATCACTCTATGAGATGTTCTTACGCTACTAAGCCGACTTTTAAAAGAGCTTCTATATCATCATTCAACAATTCTTGTCTGCAATTTATTTTCTAAGGAACACATTTTAACAATTTACTTATGGTTTCCCATACTTTAGCATATAGCATATCCAGTGCCCTAGATATTGACAGAGTACTGCTTGTTCCGTTTGTTGAACCTGCATTGCACTAGTAGAAGCTTTTAACCTTGGTTTACATGAAGAGTTTGCATCTGCGTTTTCGGTAACACTTTTAAAAATTTAAAGCTTTTCAAAATTCAAAATTATTTTTCTCAAACTTGATTGTCTTTAGATCATTTTCTCAAACATTTAATCCTTCTATGTTCTCACAATTTATCAGAAGTATTTTGACTTTTCTGGTAGTAAATTTTCTCTAGCAGTGCAGGAACCTGCAGCATCCTTTATATCAAATTTTTACCTCAATTCACCAACGCAACTAATAGAAACACCAATGATTAATGACTCTGTCGTGCTTCTTATTGACGTCGGTTCGTTTGACTGAAGATGTACAATTTAAATGATAATTATTTATATGCAAATTAAAGATTTTATCTACACACTTGGTCCACCTCCTCCTTGCCCGGTCTGTGCTCGTCTGCCTTGGTTCCAATCATTTCGTCTGGCCTGTTCTCCTACTGGATATGGGTAATCTGATATCTTTCGGGGTGCTAGGAATGTCCTGTAGGGGGATGGCAGTTAGCAGTTCACTGGACCTCACCTTCTCCAAGAAGCGTTTGCAGTTGAAAAAAAAATTGCATAATCCACATTTTCACAACACCCTTGCAATAAACAAACTGTAATTTTTTGAAAAACAAATTATATTTGGTAAAGAACTATTTCTGTAATGTCCGTTAAACATTAGTCAATCACCTAAAAGTTCCCTTTTTTTTATTAGTTTTTATGTTTAACTAACCGTCCAAAATCTGATCACAGTGTCATTTTTGTCTCTGGTCTCGAAACTGTAAATTATTTCTTTCATTATTGATCGATTCCCCATATTTAAATAGTCCGGTTTAATAATTTGTCCAGTTATATTCTTCATAATTGAGCACTAAACCTTACACACTAACCTTTAGCTAACACTTAAATTAACATTTAACTGACACTTAAATTATAGTCATCCTGAACATGAATTATTTTAATTCTACAGTAAATCCTCAATACTTGAAAATGCAAGGAACACATTGAACTCATTGATACATTAGGAACTCAAGGAACTCATTGAATACATTAAATGAGGAGAACTCATTTATTATTTAAATAATAACTTTTAAATAAGTAAACTGTTTTATTGAAGTTAAAAACTATTAATAAAAAAAAATTTTATTTTTATAATATTGTACTAAAAATATACGTAAATAAATTACGTAAGTATTAGTACATTAAAAAACCATTCTTTGTCCCAAATTGATGTAAACGTAAAAACAACAACATTGCGACTTTCATCAAAAATGAAAAACTAAAAAAAATTCTTTGATTAATATATACATTGTTTTAGAGAAGAAATGCTGAAAATACATAATAACTTCGACAGATACTCTCATACTCAAATGAAATTATTTATGCTCAGCATAATAACAGGAAACATGACAAACAAAAACAGGGAAACTGAAAATAAATGAATAAACCTACTTGTTTAAGGATAATTATTAAGGGATTCTTTACATATCATATCATAACTTTAATAACTAGATAAGAATGATAAAGTCTGACGAAAACAGACATCACGCAACTCAGATTTCACATATCAGCCAAAATTTTTGCGCTTTTTCAAAACATAAATGACAAAAGTCTTTCAAAATCTGATTACATTTTTGATGTTTTTAGCCACAGGGAATTGATGGGCTTTTGTATAATTGTGATAGGTGATCTTATTACATATTTAAATTAAATCTGAAAATTTCCCTAGTTTTAATGTTTATTATTTGACATGTTCTAGCATGTATTTTCGATTTGATATTCTTAATTATACATATATTGCATTTTTCATATTTTTACGTACTTTTGTTTACTGTGAAAATATTGACTGTAATCCGAATAAATTTGTTTAATGCTTATAAGTAGATTTAAGATTTTTAAAAGATGATTTCAATCATACTTCTTATTAACAGTTTTATCATAACTGATTACTTAAATCTACAAACTTCTTTTTTATTCATGCATCTTATATGTAATTCTACAGAACTAAATGCACAAGTCATCAAAATATCTTGATAAAAATTATTAAAAAAATAAATTAATATATACGTAACATGATTAGTTTTTGTATCTATACGTTAGAATTTTATTGAAATTTTAAATATTTTATCTACAAGTATTTAATTTTTGAATATTTTCCCAATACTCTAAAATACAATGGTAATATTTCAGAAAATTTATTAAAAACCAGACTTTTTGTTCGAATTTCGTTAACTTCCTCATGATGTTTCATTTTGTAAATATGAGCATGATTTAATAAAACAAGAAATGAAACAATATTGTGTTCTCTATAGTTCTATGGTGCTCTAAAATTAAATTAGACGTAAGTGAAAAAAATCTGAAATCCTTTTTTCCTTCCTTTAATAAATTATTTTAACAGCTCTTTTAACGGCAATCTGCTCGATAAATCTATAGGCTAGAATTTCCATCCTCCACCCTAGGAGCAGAATGGAAATCTCCAAATGGCACCCAATGAGGGTGTTTGTTCAAAATTAAGTGGCTCATTGTAGGAGCAGTTTAGCAGCCTACTCTTGGTGTATCCTGGATAACGTTGAATCTGCTACATATCTGTCGTTCTAGTAGTGAATGACTCAAGTATTATTCCTTGACATTAAAAAAATAGTAACAAATTAAATACTGATATTTTAGTTAACTGATTTTCTTAATTATAGTTTGTATTAAGGAGCTTCATTTGTAGTTCAGTTGGTTGTAATACTTTCATATGATCTAAATTTTATACGTAACTAATTCAGTGCCTCCTGTGTATGCTCCTAAAATAAAGAATTTAGTTGTTTGTCTTAATGTATTTTTAAATCTGGTATTGAAGTGTATCAACTTAATATAATGATATGTATATCATTCTAATGGTGTATATACACTGAAGTGACAAAAGTCATGGATAGCAATATGCACATTTTCAGATGGCAGTAGCATCGCGTAGAACAGGTATAAATGCGCAGTGCTTTCATTTCTTTCATTTCTGTTCAAGTTATTCATGTGAAGAGGTTTTGACGTAATGATGACCGCACGACGGGAATTAACAGACTTTGAACGCGGAATGTTAGTTGGAGCTAGACGCATGGGTCATGCCATTGGAAATCGTTAGGGAATTCAACATTCCCAGATCCACTGTGTCAAGAGTGTGCCGAGAGTATGAAATTTCAGGCATAACATCCCACCATGGACAGCGCAGTGGTCGACCGCCTGCACTTAACGACCGAGACCGGCGACGTCTGCAAAGAGTCGTAAATTCTAACAGACAAGCAACACTGCGTCAAATAACCGCAGAAATCAATGTGGGACGTACAAGGGACTTGTCTGTTAAAACTGTGCGGAGAAATTTGGCTTTCTTGGGCTATTCCAGAAGACCGACTCAGAGTGCCTTTACTGACAGAACGACATCGCTTGCAGCGACTCTCGTGGGCACATGAGCATATCGGTTGGTCCCTAGATGAATGGAAAACCGTGGCCTGGTCCGATGAGTCACGATTTCAGTTGGTAAGATCTGATGGTAGGGTTCGAGTGTGGCGCAGACCCCACGAAGCCATGGACCCAAACTGTCAGCAAGGCACTGTTCAAGCTGGTGGTGGCTCCATAATGGTGTGGGCTGTTTATTCATGGCATGGACTTGGTCCTCTGGTGCGACTGGACCGAACATTGACTGGAAATGCTTATGTTCAGCTACTTGGAGATCACTTGCAGCCATTCATGGACTTCATGTACCCAAACAACGATGGGATTTTTATGGATGACAATGCGCCATGTCACCGGGCCACAACTGTTCGCGATTGGTTTGAGGAACATTCTGGACAATTCCAACGAATGATCTGGCCACCTAGATCGCCCGACATGAATCCCATCGACATCGATGGGACATCATCCAAAATCCTGCACCATCAACGCTTTCACAATTATGGACGTCTGTCGAGACAGCATGGCTCAATATTCCTGCAGAAGACTTCCAACGACTTGTTGAGTCCATTCCACGTCGAGTTGCTGCACTTCGCCTGGCGAAAGGAGGGCCGACACGATATTAAGAGGTATCCCATGACTTTTGTCACTTCTGTGTATAATTATATGTATAGAATGATATATGGAAAAGTAAAATAAAAAATATTTAATTATAATTTTTATATTACAAAACTATAGTTATATAAATGCCAATTCGTGTTACAATAACAAAAAGTATTCATTCAAAGTACATCAGTCTATAGGTAATTGGATTTGATGAATAAATTGTTAGGAATATATTTTCTAACAAAAACAGAAAGTAATATATACAAATATTTTGGAAAACGCGACAATTTTTATTTTCAAACAAAATATACTTCATAAATTTATATTAAAAACTTTCATTCCTGAAATATGTAAATAAGGTTCTATAATATTTTAATGTAGTAACTTTTAATAGTTATATTTCAGTAAAATAATATAATTTTCTTTTATTTTCCTTTTAATATTTTTTAAGCTTTTATTTTAGTTTTAAGTATAAATAAATTTATTTGCATAAAGATAAAAAAAGAAATCCCATTATTTCCGATAGTTTTATTTGAAATTCAAAGGAAATTTGAACAGAAAACCTCAGCACACACACCTTATAATCGAAAGAGCATTTAAATCTTATTTTACGGATATTCTCTAAAAGATATAAATAACGAATGAAACAATTTAGTTTCTGCGTCGCTTTTAAAATAAACCTTCGTCATTTGTTGAACAAGGCAGAAAATCAATGGCGGAAATAATGTTTTGAAATATTTCTGGCTGAGAAGCGTCTTTGAAAAGAATCTGGTTTAGCAAATTTGTTTTATCAGGAACTCAACACAATAATGGAAAAATGAAAAGTGGACACCATTGAGAACCAGTCAGCTGTGTATTCGAGCATGCAAAATGCATCAAACCAGAAAATTGCATTTGTCCGCAAGACTAGAATTACAAAGGTAACCAAGTTTGGTATAGAAATAAAACCAAGAAACACTTTAAGGTATGTAATCCCAAAAGCCAGTTTAGAATAAGTGCATATAAAATTAGAGGTTATTAAAATTTAGTTTTAAACATGTATACATGTAACATAATTGGCTTCATTATTTTGAGTAACTATCATAATTTAAAACTCTTTAAAGAAAATTTTCATTATACTCAAGTCCCTTTGCAAGTATCATGAGGCCATATCGTCATATATTTATATATATGTATATGTAAAGCAAGAGGTTTGTTTATGTAACTGTCTGAATTTATTTTTTCATCTTGTGTGTTAAACATCCCCAAAAATTCTTATTAATTATTTATAAATTAATTATAAATTAATTATTAATTATTTATTAATTATCATAATTTAAAATTATTTTAAGAAAGTTTCATTATTCTCAAGTTCCTTTGTGTGTATCATGATGCCCTATTCTCGCATAAATATATAACGAAAGATATTTGTTTATCTAACTGTTTGTATTTGTTATAATTTTAAAACTAGTAGATTTAGAAGTGAAATTTTATTTTTTTGATTTTAGTATTTATTATCTGGTCTGTAGTTAAAAAAATAACAAAAAATATTAATTATTTATAAATTAATTAAAAACCTTAAATTTTATACAAATGAATTGCAATTTCCAACTATTTAGTTTAAGAATCATCTGCAAAAAGAATTAGAAAGGAGAAATGACATCACATTTTTCCGTAATAGTAGAATTACAAAGGCAAGTTCGGTATAGAAATAAACCAAGGAAAAATTTAAGGTATGTAATCCCAAAAGCCGGTTTAGAATAAATGCATATAAAATTAAAAATTTATTTTTAAACTTATATACTTGTAACATAATTGGCTTCATTATTCTGAATAACTACCATAATTTAAAATTCGCTTAAGAAAATTTTTATTATTCTTAAGTTCCTTTGTATGTATCATGACGCCATATCATATTCTCACATAAATATACAAAGCAAAAAGTTTGTTTATCTAACTGTCTGCATTTATTATAACTTTAAAATTATAAGATTTAGAAGTTAAATTTTATTTTGCTGAATTTATTTATTTATTATATGATGTGTAGTTGAAAATAAAAAACAAAACTTATTAATTATTTATAAATTATCATAATTTAAGATTCTTTTAAGAAAATTTTCATTATTTTTAATTTCCTTTGTATGAATCAGGATGCCATATACTTTTATATGTATAAGGATTTAAAACAAGAGGTTTGTTATCTAACTGTCTGTATTTGTTTGTTTATTTATCTGTCTGCATTATAACTTTAAAACTGTAAGACTTAGAAGTCAAATTTTATTTTTATGAATTTATTTTTTTTTTACCTGGTGCTTTGCTAAAAATTCCAAAACATTCTTATTAATTAATTATAAATCAATTAAAAATCTTAAATTTTCTATAAAGGAATTGCAACTATTAGTTCCAACTATTTAGTTTAAGTATCATTTGCAAAGAATTAAAAATGGGAAATACGTCACAGCTCTTTACACGTTTTTCTCCGTATTTCAGATTCATAATTCATGATTAATATTCATTATTAATTGATTTTTATTCATCCATGAATTATCCGTAGACATTTTAATGAATGAATGAATTTTTTTTTTATTTGTCGTTAGATTATTTCTTAAAATTAAAATAGTAAATGTTTGTGATTGGCTTCTTTATTTAAATATATTTTTAGTTTGTTTAAAATGTTCCATTATAGAGAATGTTAATTCACCATCTCTTTTTGCATTATATATACTTTTTATTTAAATTCGAGTCTTTGTTGAGCCATAAAGAATTAAATTAATTTTTGAGTGTGTTGTTTCTGTTGTCAGTTTTTTGATACAGGTTTGAACAGTTCGAAGTGGTTACAAGAATTGAATTTTTTTAAATTAAAAAATATCACTCGTAATTTTAAATGGATATTTTATTTTCGAGTAAAATGTATTTGACTTCTTTACCATTTAGAAATAATATCGATTTTTGTATTAGTAATTAATATAAAATTATATACATGAAAAACGTTTTTAATACTATTAAAATATTACCAATCCCAAGTTAAGGTTAGTAAAGGATTTTTGTTCAATACGAAAGATAAAATTTTATACAATTATATAGAATATATTGTTTCTTTTTCTTCTATATATTCTTTCATTTAAGTGATATTTTTTTTCAATTTAATTTACCGAAGTACAAAATACACCATTTCACTGAAACTAGGGAATGCTGAGTTATATCTGATAGTATAACATCGTATATAGTAGATAGTAGATAGATCGTAGATAGTATAATCGTATATGTTCTATGTGTGTAAATATATATATTACGTGTTATTTAAATGTTTTTTTTGTTATTTCTATATAGATTGCAAAAATACTGAAATTAATAAACAGCAGCGAAGCAAGCCTATTATTCACGAAATGGAAATATAAATATAAAAATATAGAAAGTGGCGTTATCAAGAGTCAGAAAATGCCAGGTTATTAAAAACTAAATCATGGTACTTATGAAACCTATAAGACATGATCTAAAAATGCTGGGTTATTAAAACTAAATCATGGTAATTTTGAAACCCATACGCCATAATCTAAAAATGCCCAATTTTTTGACCATCAACATCATCATCAACATCATCATCATCAATTGGGGAAGAGATCGGACTAGGTTAGATTAAATTAATTGAACAAAATGCTTTAATTTAATTTTGAAGGCCCAATAATGTTTAGTTTTTTTAAATGACATTATTGGCATCATTTGTCTTTTTCTAAAAACTTTATAAGTTTAGTATTTCTGTAAGATATAATTCATGCTTTTAGGCAACGGTTTTCAGCATTGTGCTGAAATTTTAGGAATCTTTACATTCTTTATAATTAAAAAACTCTTATAGCATTTTATATTTATAATATATAACTTGGTATAACAGTTGCTCATAAATTAAAAGTTAAAATTTTAATTTATTTCATTTAAATTTCAGAGCTTCGATGCTTATATACAGTGCAGCCATAAAATAACTTTCCTTACCTTTGGAGACATCTGCAGCTAAAACTAATGAACAGAATGAAATCAAATTTCATATGCAAGCTGTAGAAGACATGGAGAGATGATTTTCTCAAAAAAAGTACCCAAAGTCTATGATAGGGGAAATTTTGGCACTGCTATCGTGTATGTACTATGAAATTTCAGCAATTTAGGTATATTTTTCAAATTTCCTAATTCATACGTGATTGTGGAGCTGTTGGAAACAAAAAAAAGTCAATAATTTTAATGAACGGACAAAAAGAGTTATGTCAAGTTTCATTATAATATTCCAATACAAAAATATGCACATGCTGAAATGAATGACAAAAATATGAAATTAACGGAAAATAATCTTTTATTAATCAACATTAAGGTGTTCAGGCCCACGTGCTATATTTTCAATGTTTTCAATTTCCGTTCCAGTATACAAAATATTGCATGTGCATAATGTTTTCTGTTTTGGATTTTTGCAACAGCTCGTCTTATATTATCTGTCAAGGAGCTTTCAAGCTTAAAAATTGTTAAATGCTTCTTGCATAAAAAAAAATTGTCGTGCCCAAGCATTGCTTTTGCTGCATTTCAGGAATGACAAAAGTTTCCAGAATTTGCCGATATTTTTCACCAGTAACGGTGACGGTAATACGACCTGCTATCACGTAAACACTAGGACCTAGATTTTGTCAACCTAGATTTTGCAAACTTCAAAGTACGTACGTGACAGCAGTGCCAAAATCTCTCCTAATGGCGACTTTTTTGTTGAAATCATCTTCCCATGTCTTCCACAGTCTATATATGAAATTTGGCTTCATATGTTCCTTAATTTTAACTGCAAATGCCTCCAAACAAGGAAAGTTATTTTATGACCCCACTTCTATCAAAAAGTAAAAGACAAATGATGCCAACATTTAATACAAGAATTAAATATGTACAAAAGCACCGTGAAAATAAATTCAATGTATCCAGGAAATAAACTAGAAAAATACATTTATAACATTATTAAAATAGATTATGTCAAGGAATAAGGATATTGTGATTGATATTTCATTGTTAATTATTTTGTAATCGTTAATTCTACGCATTAGACAACTGGATCTAAGTCAAACATATTTACTGACGTATTTTTATAAATTAAAGAACAGATTTTATGATACATTGAAATGGTGTAGAATAAAAATGATATGATATGATATGATGATGAATATGCAGTTAGATTTTTAAGAAAGTTAATGTTACATTATACGTGGTCACTTAATTATAAGTTTGTACAATCCAATGTGAAGGAATTTGTTTTAACAGCGTTAATTGAAACTTTCTGTCTTCGGAACCTGAGGATGATAATTGCTAAAGTTAAAACATTTATCTAAGGATAAAATAATGAAAATACAGGGCATTTTTAAAAAACTAAATAGAATTTATTATTATTTAGAATATTTAATATAATAAATCTCAGTGATGCATATAATTTTTAAAAAAATAGTTTTAATAATAATAGTTAAAACTATACATAAAATGAAAAGTGGGTATTATTTTAAAATGTCTCGTACAGAAATAAAAATGACGATTTAAAAACGTTTGTTTTGGTAATAAATGTTTATTATCAAAGGGGATAGATATGTCAGCTGAAAATAAATGGCAATTTTAAGAAAAGATTTGTAATAGAGTTGAATATTTCTAGATGCTATTTGTCTAAAATTAAAATTAGTATTGGCATAAAAAACATATTATTTTAAAAATAATTTAAATTATAATACAATTTTAGGATACATTTTTGATGAGATTTTCTAACTGAGAGATTTACATATCATTTTATTTTACTACTTAAAAGTTCTTTTGGAAAATGATCTAGTTTGTGGAAGTTTTGTCTGTTTTATGTGCAGTCGCTATATGCAGTCGCTATAGCTAATAAAAACAATGAAATAAAGAATTATTTTGTTCCATAACAGGGGTAATGACGCTATAAGCATATAGATGACTATGATTCCGCTAATCTTTTCTGGCCACTTTATAATGGATAAAAGGATCGATGGAAGGAATAATGGCTTCTAGTGACTTTCAAAGATAATTTCTTTTACATTTGTGTGACTAGTTGGAGAAAAACTAGAAAATTCCAAACAGGTATTCAGAAAGTCAGAGCTAAACAATAATTCAAAATTTCCATTAAGTCTATCCTTTTATAAAAACAGCAATTGAGTTAACGTCACTAGTAGCAATAAATACTTGCTCCTTGCAAAAAACAGCTGGCTAAGAGTGATTATATTATAGCATTTATATTCCACACCGTTTTGTGCTTCACTGAATCTGTCCCTTAATATTATTGGAATATATCTTTAAATACATTCAATTTGTATCTATTTAATTAGTGCGCAGAAATAGCAAGAATGTACTACGCACCGTACTAGGGATGATAAAATGAAATTAAATAAAGAAATGATACTGTACACGATAAAATGAAAATCAAATAAAGGACATCAGATTATAGATATTAACACAATGAGTATGAAGAGAATACGAGCAAGTATTAAGAGAAATTTACATTATACCTCTAGAAGTTGTTAAAGACAACAAAAATGCAATTATGAAATGAATTATAAAATAATTTACAACAATTCAATTATAAAATGCTTACAATAATAACAACAATTGAATTATAAAACACTTACAATAATATCAACAATTCAATTATAAAATACTTTAATGGCAACAATTCAATTATAAAATACAATATTAACAACAATTAAATTATAAAATAATTACAATAACAGCAACAATGCAATTATAAAATAATTGCAATAGTAACAACAATTAAATTATAAAATAATTGCAATAATAGCAAGAAGTCAATTATAAAATAATTATAATAATAAGAAACATTCAATTATAAAATAATTTAGACAATTCAATTATAAAATAATTTACAAGAACTCAATTATAACTTTAGCACGACTATAATTCCAAACTGGGTCATTATCATCGAAGGTGTTACAATAATGCTTTGAGAGGATATGTAGATTAGTTTAAAATAAAGAAATTTTAGAATATCTATATATAAATGCTTTATAAAATGAACTTGATAATAGGAAGTCAGACGAAAAATTTTCTTCTAATGAAATATTTTACTTCGTATGTCTTTTAGAGTTCCGTAAATAACTAAACATGCAGACTAGCATAAATAAGAGAAGCACAAGTTTTAGGAATTTTGCATTACTTACGAACAACTGAATTCGAACAGAATTAATGCATGTAATTGGAAGGAATTTACTCTCTTGTTCTCTGATTACTTTTCAGTTTCGCAATATTTGTAATATCGTGTATTTAACTATTAGGAAGCAATTTGTTACTATAAAAGGGGCTTTAACTAAAAGTACTGAGTGGTATCGAAAGTAACATAGCATAGTGAATAGATGTAATTATTTCTGATCTAAAATTAATAATTTCAAATTATAGTTAATTAAAACTAGTTTAAGAGAGTTAAATGAAATAATTTAAAATTTCTGTACTAAAACCTTAATTTAGAGAATTTCTTAAGTGTAGACAGAGTAATGAAAGATTGCAGAAAGTCTAGACGAACGAAATTCAATGAAATCCTTAATGAAATTAAGTATCGCAAAGAATTGATTTCTAATGAATGTTCATTTACTCAGTATTTCAAAAGTTAAATATATTTTAAATGTGAATACACCTTAACTACCAGTACAGAATAAAATATAGCCTGCTTTTTTGAAATAACACAGCCTTTTAAGATAATTTAAAATGTTAAACGAAAAACACGGAAATTTGATTTTCCAAAAAATGATGAGCATGCAGACTAGCATAAATAAGAGAAGCACAAGTTTTAGGAATTTTGCATTACTTACGAACAACTGAATTTGAACAGAATTAATGCATGTAATTGGAAGGAATTTACTCTCTTGTTCTCTGATTACTTTTCAGTTTCGCAATATTTGTAATATCGTGTATTTAACTATTAGGAAGCAATTTGTTACTATAAAAAGGGGCTTTAACTAAAAGTACTGAGTGGTATCGAAAGTAACATAGCATAGTGAATAGATGTAATTATTTCTGATCTAAAAATTAATAATTTCAAATTATAGTTAATTAAAACTAGTTTAAGAGAGTTAAATGAAATAATTTAAAATTTCTGTACTAAAACCTTAATTTAGAGAATTTCTTAAGTGTAGACAGAGTAATGAAAGATTGCAGAAAATCTAGACGAACGAAATTCAATGAAATCCTTAATGAAATTAAGTATCGCAAAAGAATTGATTTCTAATGAATGTTCATTTACTCAGTATTTCAAAAGTTAAATATATTTTAAATGTGAATACACCTTAACTACCAGTACAGAATAAAATATAGCCTGCTTTAAAAATAACACAGCCTTTTAAGATAATTTAAAATGTTAAACGAAAAACACGGAAATTTGATTTTCCAAAAATGATGGAACATAATAATTAATTTAATCGTTTATATATAACATTCCAGAAAATGTTTTCATGATTTTTATAAAGAAATACAGAAGTTTCAAAACAGTGCAATGATGGGAAATTAAATGCTATATAAATGGTAAAAGTAACTAAGTGAACAAAATATATAGTAAGTGTATTAAATTTTTTTTTTTTATTTCCAAAGGCAAGTGAAAACAAATATCGGAAAAGTACAAAATAACGAAGAAAATGCACACAAAAAAGAGTTGACCGAATCATTGCCTTAAGAGTTCTCTAAGCTTGCCAGTATCTCCCCGTTTCTGATTCGCCATGAAATGCCAAGCAACGATGGAAATGAGCTGAATTTCTTTAGTTCTGCCAAATCACAAAGAAGTGCAGTTTGGTTCGTCAAAAATCCCAATGCGATGTAGATGTTCATTAGATCAGTTCTTTTTTATTGAAACAAGCCATCAGCATTCCATTGCAATATATGCAGCCAACCGACGACGGTTAGTATATTAAAAGGGTTAAATTATTTATTTTACTTATTTTTTGTATGTAGCAATTTATGCTTCTGCTTGTTGTTCAAAAAATAGTAACTAATCTATTGTCACGTCTTATGACGCAGTTACTGTTTAATTGCTAATGCGATACTATTTTGTAGATGTAAGAGATTCGCTATCATCCATCTGCTAAACCAATGATCTTGATGAGAGGATGAAAAGAGTTTCGAAGAACAAGATCTGGGCTTCAAGGATTCAAGAAATTGGTTCGACCATACGACCATCTGTTGCGTCGATGAAGAAGAATCTTCCTTCTACTCTCTCTGATCGAGGAACGTTCATGAGAAGATCTCATAGACTTTATAACTTATATCCTGCCTTTGTACTCCTAATGCGAAATGAATCTAAGATATATTTGCTATATAGATCCGAGGGACAGTAATCGGACCCCCAAAGTTCGTAAAAGGAAACACCTAGTTTTTCATGTTGCGAATACTAATATGAACGCTGATGGAAACTGAAATTCCAACATTAAAAACAATCTAGTTAAGAGGAATGAAATTTAGGTAAAAGTATTTGTCTGGGCATGATATTTATTCGATTAAAGAGTTTCAAACTCATAGGTTAAAGTAGGTACTAGAAGTGTCATTTTAAATTTGAAATGCGGTTCAATAATAACCTCTGTAGTCTCCACAATTTTGAATGTGGAGACTACAGAGGATAGCATCAAACGTGCATACATTGTGTCTTTCAGGTGTCATACGTCATTTTTGTGGGATGACGTTCTATGTTGACGCGGTAAGTCAAATCAGAAACGGTTTTTGCTGGTTGTGGGTGATGCTGGATTTGTCTTCCAATAATGCCCCATAAATGATATACTCTCTGGCCAAGGATACATGTCTACATTCTAAAAAAGCATGTTGGGGACAGCTTCAGCGGTATGAAGTCGAGCTTTGTCACGTTGGAAAGGCGCAGCGGACCTGAGTAGTGATAAGAGTTGCAGCACCAGCCAGTTCAGTCGCGGTTTTAACGTGCAATTTCGCAGTAAAGGTGTGCCAGATCTTTCCCGACGCAGGAGTAGCTCCTGCCTGTCAGAAAGGGTGCTCCCAGAGTTCCATAAACTGCCTGCTGTAGGTCAGTGTCTCTACCCCGCGGACGCTACTACAAACGCTCATCTGAATTTTCTTCCTGAACAAACGTACGGCCATAATTGTCTACCAAGACAGAGATGGTACAGTTACCCATCTGAGAACACAATAAATTTCCATTCAGCTTTTCAATGAGCTTTAGCTTGGCATCACTTTCAAGGTGCAAATCGCTCGTTGATTTGGAGTTGGTGGCATAAATGGTACAGACGCCTGGCTCCACGAGTTGTCTCCTACGTAATCGTTTTTGCTATCATTCGTTATTGTGGTGCCAACAGAAGCTTGAATTTCTGCTGCTGATACAATAGGATGCGTTGTTACAGCTATGTGGCGAATACTGGCTCATCGTCCTTCTGAAAGGTAGCTGGTGTGGTAGCCCGTGATAGCTGTGGAACTCTAGTCCTGTTTGGCTTACAGTTCCTTCCCGTGACCACTGCTGCTCCCAATCATGCACAGTGGATATAATCCCTACCAGAATCTTCTTGCAATATCACTACAAAATGCAAATCCACTCTCTCTGCATGCACCATGTTGTATGATCTCGTACTGCGACTCAATAATTTGCTGATACTCGCGCTTCTTCTCCATTGACGAATTTTTAACTCAAATTTAACTACTGACGCAGTCTCGAAAATAAATAATGATTACCATAATTTACACATCGTATCTTCAGAAATCAAACGTCTTGATTTTCGTAGTTCACCAGTGGTGCTTACTAACACAGTTCATCCGTATTACGCAGGAAATTTCGTGGCAGACGTCATCTTTTGATGTACAAACAAAGCCTCCCAAATTTACGTTTATCCTCAGCCGCATATCCTTCTTGGTGTATGGCTTTGATTTTCTCATCCAGTTTATTATATATATTTAGCTCCTCAAAAATTACTACTAGCATTACTTGTACTTTTGAGAGTCAAAAATAATATAGAATAAAATTTTTTCTGAGTTATTACTACAGATTTAATTGACTGAAGTAGATATTAAGTATGAAAGATCAATGTACTTTTCTAATTTGGATCTAGGAGAAAGAGATGTTTTAGAGGTAGATTGATAGGGACTGGGTGATTTAGCACACAACATAAAGATAAAAAGAAAAAGGAGGAGAGAGCGAGAGTAATAGCTTCAACTGAAAACATACGATTTAAAAGTGGAGGGCAGTAGGGAAGGAAAAGAAAGCTTCATGTACGAGACGGTTGTCATTTTGATGTGTTAAACTAAGGTAAGCAATACGT
>BPLR01011339.1:0-18631 GCA_021605095.1 Caerostris extrusa | reverse complement strand
GACGCAGATTTATTATTTTCCAAATTTAATACTCAAAATATGTTATTTTTCTATGCAGGGAGTTCATTAAGCAGTTTGTAAAACCCTGCATTTTCTATAAAATATTTTTATTTCTTCACTTGGGGGAAAATTTGTTTGCACAAAAATATGTCTCACAAATGTATTTTTCTATGAAGAGCTTTTTTAACAAGCTAAATCGGTTTAAGCACCACACGCTTTTACAAAAGTTTTTGAAGTTCAGTATGAGATCTGAAGAATTAATTTTCTTTTACTCTGAGTACTATTCTCCAAATCTGTATGTTTACTATAATTAATAGTATAGCTTTTTCTAATTTTCTAATGAGTTAAGAGTATTTTTTTCTACTAGCCATTTCCGAAATTAATGTAAAGTGGTTATTCAACTTTAAGCTTAACAACTTGTCCAAATGCCGCGACAACTATAACTAACACACCGTGGGACAAACGACTTTTACTATAAAAAAATTTAATCAACGATTTTTTAAAATTGTAAGTATGAGTTATAATAATTAAAATACTTTTTTTAAAATTTTTACTTTAGGAAAGAAGGAATATTCAACGTAGCATTACTGTTACAACTGAGTTATTGAAGGGTATTTATGTTTTGTCATCTAAAAATATTTTTTAAAAATAAATTTTTAATGTAGTTTCAAAAGCTGAGATTTTAAGTATTGCAGAAGTATTTCTTGCTTACAAAATATACGTAAACAGCATTATGTCTAAGATATGGCGGATTTTTACAGTATTAATAAAAAAATAACAATATAATGTTGTTGCCCATATATTTTATAGCTTTGCATTTCAATAGAGATCCACTAATGGCCAAGTGGCTAGAGCTCAGCACTCGATGCCATGGTTCGTGTTCTTCCCGGCGGTGCCGCTGAGTTTGTAGTGGTTACCGAAGATCTTGCTATACCGGCGTGGACCAGGTCTCAACAGGGTCGTCGAGCATTGCGAGGTATTATTACTTTCTTTGGCTAGGCTTCAAATAAGTGTGGTTTTAAAAAAGAGCTAAAAAAGCACGCTTTAGGAGTTAATCAAACTATAATGTTTAAATAGGGGTCCAATTTACGGGAATTGGAGACCATAGTTCTTACAATAATTTAATTGTGCTTGAGGGTAAAACAAGGAGCTCTAAATGCAGAATAAGGGCCGAGCTTCCAGCCAGGATTTGAACAGGGGAATCTCCTGATCGTAGTGGTATCATCAGTGTCCACGGCGGTTTGAATGTCTTTGCCGGAACCAACTTTCATTCATAGTTCATTAACTCTTCATAAGTTAAGAGCTCTGGAAATCTCTAATCCACCGGTGATGCAGTGGGGATAATAAGAATCAAACTATTTTGAGTGTCGTTGATTATTCATAAGTCTGGCGTTTTAAATTAAATCTAGATCTAGTTTTAAAGTGTAAAAGTCAGAGCCCCCAAAGGTCAGTTACAAACAAACAAGCAAAACGCCTGGTGGAAACTAATAAAGCGCGTATTAAAAAGAATCAACTGTTTTTCTTTCTGAAAGATCCCTGTAAATAATTTCTTTTAGCTTAAACAGGTGGCTATATAAGGAAGAAGCAGATCTCGGAAGAAGTCAGGTTTACATACATACAAACAGCACAGATTGAAGCTAATAAAGAAAGCGTATTCAAATAGAACAGCAGAAATAACAAAAAATGCCTTGAGGGGTAAGTTTTCTTTGACAAAGCTATCCTCAGAATATACCATAATTTTAACCCAAGTTATACAATGGAAGGAGAATTTCTATCAGGTTTTAAAATTTCTGGATGACATCTTTTAAGCAGTCATTGTACATTTTGTACAAATATTTTGTATTCTTTTTTTATCTGCAAAAATTTGTATTGCTCGTTCATTCCTTTGATTTTATGTTCTTTAAGCGATTTTCTACATTCCATTGAGGCAGTTTGTACATCTATTTTTCATGGATCCTTGTATTTTCTTTCATTCACTTTTTTTTTTTTTGAGGGGTTTTAATATAGGTGGCTCAGAATTTACAATAATGTATTGTGCATAGTTTGGAGTTTGTTCCATATGGTTACAAGTAGAGGAGGTAATTAATTCTTTTGTTTTTGTTGAAATCGTATTCCACGAAGGAGTACAAGAAAATCTAAAATATGCAAGTGGGGCGCTCAAATGCTGTTGTATATGTTACGATTTGCCAAGCCAGGTACTCAAATCTCCTTCGAGGAAGATGATTACAGAGAACAATGTACGGTGGCTGCAACAGCTGGGAAACCAAAGACATGATGGGGGTAATGGCACCATCATCTGAGTAGTTTCCACATTATTGTTTTTAGCCATCAGCAGACATTTCCATATTTTAAGGGTGCTTCATTCTTAATCTTGTGAGGTAATATATTTATTATTCTGTCTGGAAATGTTTAGTTCTAGCAAATTTGGTATTAAGTTTTGAACTTGAGAGAATCACTAAGTTTAGATTTTGCCAAGGAGCATTGCATCTGAGGAGTGGAATGGCAGTCTATCCATCGGGCTTCTGGCATTATTCGCCAAGGAATCTGCAAATTCTTTAATTCAATGAACAGGCAGCAGGTTGCAATATAAGGCAGCTCAGAAATTTTTCATACTGCGTATGTTCTAATAGTTGTTATATAATTTGGTAGCAGCAGATACCGATAGTAGCTTTGTCATGAAAAGCTATCTTACATTTCAATTCACTCCTCATTTGTTCTCTTTTGATTTTATTATTTGTGCTTATATATATTACATTTCTGGAACAAAAAAAAGAGTTTTAGGCTTTTGGAAAATTAATTTAAAATTTTCAAAAGAGTCAAATATAAATATAAGTTTTAGATGGATTCTAAGATTAAGGTTATAATTTTGCTCTCTACACCATACTATTAATCTAACCGTAGTAAACCATTAATCTATAGATTGTTCATAAAACGCTTGGGTCAATGATCGGATATAAAATGCTGTTCCTCAAGGACAAAAAATATTAACAGAAGTATATTTAAACTCTATTTTAAGAAGAAGGAAGTGAAATTTTGATTGAAAGAAAAATGAAAAACTGGCAATAATTTATTAGAAATTTTCTGTCAAATTTTTAGTACAGCTAAAGAAAATTTTCTTCTTCTAAATTAACTTCTAAGGCATTAAGAAGCATTAGGGACGAGGTTTTTGATAAAATGACTTAAAACTTAAAGTTAAAAATGTCTTAGCTCATTTTTATTTGAAACAGAAATTCAAATTTGCGCTTTTTTTTTAATTTCTATATTGGTCTTTCAAGTTTTGCTTAATTTTACATATTTTAATGATTCAATAATCCTTTTTAAAATATAAATCGATTATCAGTAAAATCTAGTGTATATAAATAAAAAATTTTCTTATTATTTTTCTACTTATTATATTTTCACAGCAATTTTTAATAAAATCGCCGTGAGACTAATTATGTATATGACATTCAATGTGAATCTTTGCATGAAATTTTGACATTCAGCATTTTAAAACCATCTTTGCAAGATAATATAAATTATTTTCATACAATTGAATGTTATTTCTTTTATTTCTACTAAAAGATAATGGGTATCACAATAATAATTACTCTGTTATTTATTTTCAGGAAATATCTGCCTTCTGCAGTTTTATCAGTTATGAATTTTCAAAAATATGGGTTTAATTCGGAATATATATATATATATATATATAGAATGAGAACATACTTTTAAGAAAAATAAATAAGTAATTTAAAAGAATAATTAAAATGTCTCAAAATGACATTCCAATTTATCTTAATATTACATAACTAAAGGGAAAAGTTATTAAAAATTCATTGTTATTTGAATGAAAGATTCCTTTTAAGTGTTTTTAAGGATATTTATTCTATTTTATGCAATAAATAATAAAGTCTTACATTGCCACAAGTAGGCGGGAAATCTACCGAATACATTTTTAAGATAATTAGATTCAACGTAATTATAAGGTTTCGCTAATTATTTTACTGATCTTTCGGCTCCACAAGAACTTTCCCAAACCATTATCTACGAGACATGGATAGAAAAAATTGATGCATTTCTCGATAGAAAGAACAATGGATGTACAGAATACTGTAATGTTAACTGCGGAATTAAAGAAATATTGATAAGATTCTCATCCATATAAATTGCTTCCCTCATTGTTTAAGAACAAAAATCGCGAATAGTGCATTGGAAGCAGCTATTTATACATTTTATGAGGTTCCTGTCTCTTGTGCATCGTGACAAAATGAGCCGTTTTCTGCGTCATCTGTCTCTGGTTATTTGACTCACAAAAGGATGTTACATTCCTGTGAACATTGTGTCGGCAATTGCTTTTGAATATTAATAGGAAATAAATGGGAAACATTTATTTTGTTACTAGATGATTTTAATAGGTCTTGGTGTTATAAAAGAATATAAGGTATATGTATAATATGTATGTTGTGAAAGGAGAAAATAGAGTTAATTATGATGGGCCCAAGTTAGGTAGCAATTATTTATTATATTTTAAGATACATACAGACGAAGATAATAGGGTTACAAAAATAAAAAGAAAGGTAGGAAATTCAATCATTCAGGACGATCACACTCACTATCACTTCTCTATTGAGGAAGTTTAGTCAGTGTAAATAAAGGCGCCGCATTCTGCTGTTAAAAATATATTTGCTTTTACTTTAAACTTAATTTTTTTTTATTTATTTATTTTTTTATTTATTTATTTTTTATTTATTTATTTTTTTCCTGAATAATAAAAATCCTGGGAATCACGATGACTCTGTTGAGGGAAGAAATTTGTAAGCAGAAAAAATTATCTAACGAACAGCTATCAAATGACAAATAAGGTCAAATAAGGTCATTAAGGTAAGGGACAAATAAGGTCATTTTATGATGGCATTATATTATGTTAAGTAACAATTATTTATTGAATTTTAAGTTACATACGGACAAATATTAAAAGTTAATAACAAAAAGCAGAAGAAAAGTGTGTAGTAGTTCAACCACAAAGGAAAATTCTTAGCCAATATTGAGGAAGTTCAGTCAGTATAGAGATGGCGCTTCTGATGCGCTGAAGTAGATGTTGCCAGATATACGAAAGGAGCGCTTACAATGTCACTTATTTATCACAATCTTAAATAAAATTTTCAAAGTCAATAAAAAATGAGTTGTATTCGTGAAAGTTATGTCTAATGTGCAATAGCATTGCCATTTTATTATTATTTCACTGATTTTTGCAGCTCTGATATTTCATTAATATTTCGTTTGTAAGACATATTGAGTAGAATTATTCTATGAATAATCAATATAATTACAAAAATAGAGTGATTCCATATAATTTTACGATGATATTTTTGAATCTCTTTAATACCGAAAACTCTAAATTTTGAATGCATTTAATACCTCGAATGTAGTTATCTAATTGGGTGAACCAAATCTAGCAGACTTAATATTTAATAATTTTAATCGTATACAAAAAAAAAAAAAAATATCATAGTCATTAGAGTTTCGTAATTGCAACCCGATATAGCACGTTTGGAATGATCTTGTGGAAAGTTACATTTTTAAGTTTCTAGTCAACGAGTTATTTCAGGATTCAAACAACAACAACAACAACCTCTAAAAATTGTTTAAACATTTCATTAACGCCTTCAACGATAGCATGAAAATTAGTCAATAATAATGTCAGTCATCGATTTCACAGCTTTGTGTGAATACAACGGGTATACACGCTATTAATTGGAATTGTTGAACAGCCTTTTGCTATATTTATTTTTAACTGGTATTTTTGTCAACTAAACTGACGACGTTATTGACAGAAGATAATTGATTTATTTGTTTAAACATCTTTTTGTATTATATAGTGACAGAAATTTTATACAACACCACATTTCAAATTCTACGTTTTTATTACTTTTTGTAAATAATCAAATTGTATTGATTATCTGAGCCTCTTTTTTATTCGTGTTAACTTTTTCCTATTTCATTTCTTTTTTATTTCTTCTTAAGAGCAATTGGATAAATTGAGATAAAAGCAGCTAACGCCAGCATAAATCTCAAAGTCAAGTCTAAACACAATTTGTTTCTCAAATTAAAAACGTTATGATAATTTTTCTCTAGTTTTTAGAAGCTTAAATTTTAACCTCGGGATTTTTATGATGCATAATTCCTTAAAACCCTTTATGAAATTTACTTTTACTTTGATTAGATGTTTCGGACGCGCAAATGTTTTCAAATATTGTGAAAGTTTCTTAATATTGTAAAGAAACATTTGTGGAAATTTTTTTTATGCTCTGAAAGCAATTAATGCTAAACGCTTCCAAACATAGCATTAAACAACATTTGGGAATTTTTTTATCTATTTTATATTACAAATTTAAAAACAAATGTATCCCCATTGGTATAGGGTGCTAGTTAGTGATACAGAAAAGAGTTCGATTTTTGTTCGTGGCGTGAGCTACAGTCACTGCTTTGAAAAATTGAGTAAACTCTCAAGAGTGCCTGATAACTTCAGACTGACATCAAAGATGAAATTTTCCGGTTTTATTCAATACTAAAAAATAGTATTGATTTATTATAGATGTTACCCCTTACAAAATGAAAGATATGTTTATTGGATTCATGGTCGAAGGTAAAGAAATTCATATTGATTGTGGCAGTCTCTCCGTCATAAATATTGGAAGCATACCAAAGTCAGAAGAATGTCAAAAGTCAATTATATGTTGATATGAAGATTGATATGTCAGAAGTAAAGTTTGCATTTTTTTGTTCTTTTTTTAATTTTATTTTGCTGTTTTCTGTTAAAATATTAGGATTGTCTAATTTTTTATCACATCACTTATGGATAAATATTTACATGCTGTAAGTAAGGCTTCCCATTAGTTTTGAGAATAAAAGAAATTAACATATTTAGAGAAAATCTTAATTTTTTTTCAGTAATCAACACTTTTATTATATAAATATTACACATTACAACTAAACATTTTACTTCATTATTAATTTACAATAAATTTTTTAATATCCATTTATTTATAAACTACAAAAATATCAATGGATTTCTTTGATACATATAATAGATTAAAGTAAAAATAGTTTTTAAAAAATGCTAAATAATGTAGTTCATTATATTAGCTAAATAATATTCAGTCGGCAGGAAATTCTTTCAATTTTCCCCATTTAAAAACAACGCGAAAACATAAAGGACTTCCTTGCCGATCCAATTGTTGAAAAATACCTACTCTACATTTGAATACTTGTGTTGTTATTATAATGTTTTTAAATTATGCCATTAGAGTAAAAGAATTTATAAAATTTCAACCTAAAGCAATATGCTAATTCAAATCCTCAAAGTTCTTGAAGTGTATCTGGTTTCAAATGTAATGCGAGGTGATTATCTTTTATATATCAATGAGTAACAAAAGAAACCTATTAAAATGGGATCTCTCTGCAGTATCCAATAACTGAGAGCTACGCTCTGAAAGAAGTAATAAATGCAAATTAAATTCTAAACTCTACAGAAAGGAAATATGAAGATATCAAATTAAAGTGCGATCCATCTTTCTGTTGAGGGAGCGTCATCTCAAAGGAGCCGAATTTTTATAACTCTCTTTTATTCCAGACCAAAGAAGTGAGAGACAAAATAAATAAAATGATATGCAACCATGCAGCAATTTCTTAATCAAATGCCTTCAGTGGAAAGAATTGGATTCCGATTGTAGCTCTGAATTAACATGAAGAGCGGTCGCCGGTTTTGAAAGGAACTCGTTCCACTCGGCAGAACCCGTTCAGAAGATGAAGAAACTCACTCCAAACAACCTATTGGCGTTCTTTGAGAGCAAATCTCAAAGAACTCAAACACTCCTTCCAAAGCGAATGAATTTATAATGAGAAGAGGGATTGCCTGTCGACTGAATTATTGAGGAGGGTACATCTTGACAAGAGATCCTGAAAACCAGAAGCTGTTTTCTGTACTCTTTCTTCCTCTTCCAAATGAGGAATTGCGTCTCAATTTCCCAAAGTGTTTCACAGTCACAGTCTTCAAGGATTTATGAATCACCAGACGCTTTATTGAAGGTGAAAGGTCGAGAAGGATATCAAAAAAGAAGTTCTTTTCGGATCACAGGCTAGCAGGGAAAAATCTTTGTATGAATCAAATCCACGAAGAAATGTTAGCATAAGCCATTAAAATTAATGATGGGGTTGACGTAATCTTGGAAGAGGTAGCTTATTTACGTTTTCTGAAAGTCGTTATTTAAATGGCGAAGGAATGCATCCAGAATATCAATGTAATGTGTCAGACAGATGATGGCACTATTTGGAAATAATGTGCATTCCATTGAAATGAATTTTCATGGAATGTTTTTTAAATTATGCCTCCTCTTTGATACGTTTATTCTAGAAACTCTTTAGAGGACATGATTCAATATACATTTATTTTGATTACAAAGAACTTATAGATGAAATTATTTTAAAAAACAAGTCATTGTATTTCTTGACTTAATTTAGTTACATTGACGAATATATATTTTTTTTTACATTTACAATGCTTATCTCATGGCACTATGAAAGTTAATAGTGTAATGCGATAAGACTTTAATTTTAAAATGATAATATTTAATTAGTATAATTAATAAATATTAAACTTTATATAAATACAGAAGTAAAACAGTGGAGAATAGAAAATACGTTATTATTTTTCTTCAAAAATACACGGTGATTTTAATATAGCATATCTACTCTCATTGTATGAAAAAAAAAAAACCTTGTTACGTATGTTGTGGACATAGAATCAGAATTACTTGAAATACAGCAACTATGCGTTTAGCATCAATATTTTTCAAAGAAAACGAAGTTTAATGTGTTGCTTTTTACGATTTACATTCCAAATACAACATTGAAATCATAAATTAATAATGCTCCCGATTCATGGCTCAATTACAATACAATTCATGCAAGAAACCTCAGGATCAAATCTGTTCATTGCAGCCATTGCTTACAGAAGTGAGAAGACTCGATGGAAATTTAGACATTTATAAGCATATTGCTTTAACAGTCCAACTGGTTTCGGGGATTTTTTTTATGACAGACAACTGTGGTACAGGTACTCCCAAATGTTCTTTCTTCATCGTATATATCATTAGTAAAAAACACTAATTTTATGTAATATAACTATCCACAACACTGCTTTTCTCTGCTTTCAAATTTGAATGATATCAATTTGATGGATGAATCAATATTATGTTAAACATTCCTCTCTTCTGGGAACGAATGTTAAAACTCTTCCCGTGGGAAAATGCTACAACATACTGGAATATACATATGCATATAATATACATAATGGTACACATGAGTGCAGAATGTACATATAATTTCTCAAAATATATATACAATACAAAAATCAGCATGCAACATAATAGTTTAATTTCATAATTCTTGATGCCTCAAAGAAATATTAAAATTTACAAATTACTTGAATTTCTAACTTATAGGCATTGTTACAACATAAATCAATATTTGGGCATTGTCGTTCTTGATTACTTTTTCCTTAATTAAGTAATTTACTCAAACAGCTGGTACCATAAGTGTATTTGATGTAGTGTTTCTTCCTTGCATTTAAAGTTTCAGTTACAATCTTAAATTTTGAACTCAGCATGGTGCAGGATAAATTTTGTTAACGGTGTATTGTTTCTGTTTAAAAGATATTAGATACTTTTTAATAAAATAAGCATATAATTTAATTAAATCGAATTTATAAAGTAATATCATTAAACTTTTGTATTTCCTAATAGGTAAAGCAAATAAAGAAATGTAAGATTAAAAAAATTTCATTTCAATAATTGTTTCTTCATAGTACTAATGTTAATTTAAAATACATTTTTTTTTTGTACTTTCTTTTTTAAGTGTTTTTTTCTTTTTACCTCATATTTTTAAGTGGTAAGGAGCTATATAGATTTGGATTCAGGACTTAAATGTGTAATACTTCACTTTAAATAAAAATTAAGCAAAATTTATACGTTTTTATATATGCAAAGTCCTTTCTTACTTATACGAATTCGACTTCTGAGACTTTCGTTGATCTCACCCATAGGTAACTTCTGCGTATTGCCTAATTAGAGTATATAATATAAACAATCAAATTGATTAAAATTTTTCTAATTTTCTTTATTACGATAAGAAAATATAGAAAAAGGGAGGAGGGTGGGGGGAGTAATCTCTTTAACTCCTCTATGAAAGAAAATTCCTTTTCTTTTTCTCTTGTAAATGAAATGCATAATCATTTTCACATCAATCAGTGTTGACTGATAAAGTACTAAGAATTCCAAAAAAAATCAAAAATAATAAATAAATAATGCTTTTCAGTCGTTTTCTTTTAGTAAAAGAATAACAGCAAGTGGTTCGAGGAAATATTTTTTGTTTCCTCTTAAATTAAAAATCTTAAACGAAATAAAAACTTATATTTTATTTCCAATTTTTCAAGAGTTTCCTTATCAAGAAATAAAAAATCTCTTTTCTTTCTTAAATGTTTTATTCCAAATCACGTGACTTTTACAATGCGTAGGAGCACTGCAAAAACTGAGACAGACAAATAAAAAAAAGAAATCTTAATAATAATTTCAGAACACTTTATTCTGATGGGTTGACATTTTAACACGTTCACTTTATCAATGACGTTCTCGGCGACTACTAAGAATGTGGGCGTTCTACATATAACCTCCAGAAAAGTTTTTATTTTTATATGTGAAACTCTGAAGTTTCTGAAAGTAGACGGAGACTCCATCGATCTGTAGGAAAGACTAATGTTGCCATTCTTTTCCAAGAAAGTTTTACTTATTTCTTTAACTAGAAAGTTAACAGAGTCATCTTACATTGACGTCATTCTTACCTAAAATAGCTTTGCTTTTTTGTCCGAAATTCTTCGAAATAAAACTTTTAACTTTTCTCTTAAAAACCATTGAAAAAATGAGATGTAAAGCGATAAAAAATGTGTACAAGAGGAATCTTTTTTAAATGTTTGTTAGATTTAATTCCACAGACCATGTCAACTTTCAATGATGGTAGCTACGAATGCTTTTTAGCGTTTGATGCAAATTGCTTTCTATTCTTAACTGTTTTAACAAGACATCAATTTTTTCACAGCTAAAATGCTTTAAAAGATGTGAATTCCCACATAGCAGATTTAGAAGCAATCTACATTAACTTTTTATATATTTTTTCAATTACCGCAAAATTATAATTAATCCCATTTCTTGGAGATTTGAAGAGAATTAATATTGAGATTACAAAAGAAGTGAATTACTGCACGAATTACTTTTTTGTGGCAATTAATGATAATTTTTTTGTCATATTTCTATTTCTTTAAAATATCATTTTTTTTAAAATGCTGAAATTTGATTAAAGATGCTGTAAAGTGTTTTGCAGTCGTTTTCTTTAGTAAAAGAGTGCAAAAATTTTTATGAAAAAACATTTTTTATTTCATTTTAAATTAAAATGAAAATAAATTAAATTAAACTGTAAACAAAATAATGATGCTGTGAAGTGTTTTAAGTAATTTCCTTTTAGTAAATAAAAGTAAAAACAATTGGTAGGGGAAAAGTATTTTTCGTTTCATCTTAAATTAAAATTCCTAAAAAAGAAATGGTATTTTATTTCCAATTTTTTTCTTTCAAGTTTCCTTATCAAAAAATAAAATTTCTTTCTTTCTTAAATGTTTTATTCCAAATCATGTGACTATTTACAATGCGTAGGTGGACTGCCAGAAACTTCAAAAACTGAGAAGGATAAATAAAAAAAAATCTTAATAAATTCCAGAACACTTTATTCTGATTGGTTGATTTTTACGAACACGTTGAATTTATCAATCTCGTAGTCGACGACTACTAAGAATGTAGGCGTTCTGCATAGAACCCTTTTAGAAAAAGTTTTTTTTTTTTTTTTTATTTCTTAAATGTGAATCTGTGAAGTTTTGGAAAGTAGACGGAGACTCCATCGATCTGTAGGAAAGACTAATGTTGCCATTCTTTTCAAGAAAGTTTTACTTATTTCTTTAACTAGAAAGTTAACAGAGTCATCTTACATTGACGTCATTCTTACCTAAAATAGCTTTGCTTTTTTTTTGTCCGAAATTCTTCGAAATAAAAACTTTTAACTTTTCTCTTAAAAACCATTGAAAAAATGAGATGTAAAGCGATAAAAAATGTGTACAAGATGGAATCTTTTTTTTAAATGTTTGTTAGATTTAATTCCACAGACCATGTCAACTTTCAATGATGGTAGCTACGAATGCTTTTTAGCGTTTGATGCAAATTGCTTTCTATTCTTAACTGTTTTAACAAGACATCAATTTTTTTTCACAGCTAAAATGCTTTAAAAGATGTGAATTCCCACATAGCAGATTTAGAAGCAATCTACATTAACTTTTTATATATTTTTTTCAATTACCGCAAAATTATAATTAATCCCATTTCTTGGAGATTTGAAGAGAACTAATATTGAGATTACAAAGAAGTGAATTACTGCACGAATTACTTTTTGTGGCAATTAATGATAATTTTTTTTGTCATATTTCTATTTCTTTAAAATATCATTTTTTTAAAATGCTGAAATTTGATTAAAAAGATGCTGTAAAGTGTTTTTGCAGTCGTTTTCTTTAGTAAAAGAGTGCAAAAAATTTTTTATGAAAAACATTTTTATTTCATTTTAAATTAAAATGAAAATAAATTAAATTAAACTGTAAACAAAATAATGATGCTGTGAAGTGTTTTAAGTAATTTCCTTTTAGTAAATAAAAGTAAAAACAATTGGTAGGGGAAAGTATTTTTCGTTTCATCTTAAATTAAATTCCTAAAAGAAATGGTATTTTATTTCCAATTTTTCTTTCAAGTTTCCTTATCAAAAAATAAAATTTCTTTCTTTCTTAAATGTTTTATTCCAAATGATGTGACTATTTACAATGCGTAGGTGGACTGCCAGAAACTTCAAAAACTGAGAAAGGACAAATAAAAAAATCTTAATAAATTCCAGAACACTTTATTCTGATTGGTTGATTTTTACGAACACGTTGAATTTATCAATCTCGTAGTCGACGACTACTAAGAATGTAGGCGTTCTGCATAGAACCCTTTTAGAAAAAGTTTTTTTTTTTTATTTCTTAAATGTGAATCTGTGAAGTTTTGGAAAGTAGACGGAGACTCCATCGATCTGTAGGAAAGACTAATGTTGCCATTCTTTTCTGAGAAAATATTACTTATTTCTTTAACAAGAAAGTTAACAGACTCATCTTACATTGACGTCATTCTTACGTAAAATAGCTTTGATATTTTGTCAGAAATTCTTCGAAATAAAACTTTTAACTTCTTTTTAAAAACTATGAAAGAAATGAGCTCTAAAATCGATAAAAAATGTGTACAAGATGGAAATGTTTTTTAAATGATTGTTAGATTTAATTCAACAGACCATTTCAACATTTAATGATGGTAGCTACTAATTTTTTAACGTTTCATGTAAATAGCTTTCTGTTCTTAGCTGTTTTTTTTTTTTTTTTTTGTTAATTTTTTCACAGCTAAAATGCTTTTAAAAGGTGTGAATTCCCACACAGCAGATTTAGAAGCATTCTTCATTAATTTTCTGTATATTTTTATCGGTTATCGCAAATGATAATTCATCGCATTTCTTGGAGAGTTGAAATGAATTAATAATGAGATTACAAAAAAGTGGATTAAAACTTTTTAAAGAACTGACAAATAAATGCACGAATTGCTTTTTTTGTGTGGCAAATAATTATAATTTTTTTGTCATATTCTATTCCTTTAAAACTTATCTTTAAATAACACTTTTCAAATGCTTAGATGTCCTACTTAATTTGTTTTTTTTTTTCATCCATCACAATTCAAAAATATTTTCGCAACTACATTATGTATTTTTCTATTTATTTTTTTATTTATTTATTCAGCAAAAGTCAGCTAAAAAAAATATTCTGCATTATGAATTTTTTTTTTTTTTTTTTTTTTTTTTTTTTTTTTTTTTTCCGTTAAAGAAAATTAATGAGTAAATACAGACATATCTCCCATCATTGGCATGAAAATAAAAATTGATTTTACTTTTTGGGCTCAGTAGTGCAACAATTTATGTTGAAATACATGAAAGTACATTTATACATTTATGTTGAATACATACATATTTGAAACCAGAAAAATATAAATAGATTTTAATGACCATAAATGGGTTGTAATAAAAATAATAATGCCACTTATTATAATAGCTCAATTTACCAAGAAATAATAATGACTGGGCAAAAAAAAAATCTCTCAGCTCTCACCCTTTAAATACATTGCGGAAAACAGAAGGACTTTTCTTGTCATTCCAATTGTTGAAAATTCCTACTCCATATTTTTATTTGTGTTGTTATTTCAATGATTTTATATTATGGCATTCGAATAAAGGAATTTTGTAAAATTTCAGGCTGAAGAAAAATGTTAATTCAAATCCTCAAACTTCTTGAAGTCTATCTAGTTTCAAATACAATACGAGAAGATTTTTCTTTATATGGATACGTCACAAAAGAAACCTATTAAAAAAAGTGATCTTTCTGTAGTATCTAATAACTGAACGTTACGCCTTGAAAGAAGTAACGAATGCAAATTAAATTCTGAACTCTACAGAAAGAAAGATAAAACATATCAAATTAAAGTGTGATCCATCTTTCTGTTGAGGGAGCGTCATCTTCAACGGAGTTGGGAGTTTTATAACTCCCTTGTATTCTTATTCATCCTTGTATTCCCTCTCTCTTCTTTTTTTATTCCCCTTGTATTTTAGGAAGTGTGAAAAAAATAAATAAAGGTATATGCAACCATGCAGCAATTTCTAATCAAATGCCTCCAGCGGAAAGAATTGTATTCCGATTAAGTTCTTGAATTAACATGAAAAGCGTTCGCTGGTTTTCAAAGGAACTCTTTCAACTCGGCAGAACCCATTCAGAAGACGAAGGAACTCTCTCCAAACAACCTATAGACATTCTTTGAGAGCAAATCTCAAAGAACTCAAACACCCCATCCAAAGCGAATGAATTTATAATGAAGAGGGATTGCCTGTCGTCTGAATTATTGAGGGGAGGGTACATCTTGACAAGAGATCCTGAAAAACCTGAAGCTGTTTTCTGCACTCTTTCTTCTTCCTCCTCCAAATGCGGAATCGTGTCCCAATTTCCCAAAGCGTTTCTGTAGTAGCAGTCTTCATGGATTTATGAATCGCCACACGCTTTATTGAAGATGAAAGGTCGAGAAGGCTATCGAAAAAGAATCTCTTTTCGGATCACAAGCCATCAGAGAAGATATTTTAAAAATCTTTGTATGAGTTATATCCGCGAAGAAATGTTAGCATAAGCCATTAAAGTTAATGATGGGGTGACGTAATCTTGGAAGGAGGCTTATTCATGTTTTCTGAAAGTCATTATGTAAATCGCGAAGGACTGCATCCAGAATATCAATGTAATGTGTCAGACAGATGATGGCACTATTTGGAAATAGTATACATTCCATTGAAATGAATTTTTAAGCAATGTTTCTTAAATTATGCCGCCTTCTTTGGATACGTTAATTCTAGGAACTCTTTTAGTGGACAGAATTCAATATACATTTTTTTTTTGATTTCCAAGGAAATGGAAGAACTTAGAGATGAAATTATTTTTTAAAAAAGTCATTACAGATCTTGACTTAATTTAGTGAAAATTGACCAAGATATATCATTTTTTTTCATTCACCAATTTTTTCATAATACTACAAAAACATAATTCCTGTTGAAAAAAATGATTAGCTTTAACATTGCAGTTTTAAATGCTATTTACTGAAATTGACTAATTCATTTATTTCAAAAGCAGTTTAGTTTTTTAAGTTGACCTGACGACCGAGTGGCCAGCATTCTGGCACCCAAGTACAGGTTTCGAGTTCGAGTTCTGGTGGTGCCATGCATGTGTGTAGGGATTCAGAATCCGCTTTAAACCTAGGGTTCCGGTCTAATATGATCATAGAGCATCAAAGTTTATCGCGTCCATAGCATATCATCATCATGCTCACGTACCACCTGGGTAGTTCTAAATGAATAACAGCAGTTCTGACCTTGCTTATGTGATAAAGATCTCTGTATGGATGTTGTGTCATAAAGATCTCTGCATGTCATAAAGATCTCTGTATATTATGTCATAAAGATCTCAGTATATCTTCATATGTTTCCTAATGCAGCTCGAAAGTTGCATTGAAAGCAAATGCATTGAAAAAGAAAAATGATGGTGTTAAGTGTTTTAGCTGTATTTTCTTTTAGTAAATAAAAGTAAAGAATTGGTATGGAAAAAGTATTTTTTGTTTCATCTTAAATTGTAATTCCTTAAAAAAAAAAAAAAAAAAAAAAAGATATTACATTTTATAGTATTTCCCATTTTTTAAGAGAGTCCTTTATCACGAAATAAAAATCCTTCTTTCTTAAATGTTTTATTCCAAGTCCTGACTTTTTACACTGGTGGTAGGAGGGACTGCAAGAAACTCCAAAACTGAGATTTGACAAATAAAAAAAGACATTTCCAATAATTTCCAGGACACTTTATTCGGATTAGTTGGCATTTTACAAAACACGTTGATATTATCAATGTCGTTCCTCAACATCTACTAAGAATATGGGCGTTCTCCATATAACCTTTAAATTTTTTTTCTTTTTTTTTAACTGTGAAACAGTGAAGTTTCGAGAAATAGATGGAGACTTCATTGATCTGCAGGAAAGACTAATGTTGCCCTTCTTCCAGAAAGTTCTTACTTATTTCTTTAACAAGAAAGTTAACGCAGTCATCTTACATTGGCGTCATTCTTACGTAAAATAGCTTTGTTTTTGTCAGAAATTCTCGAAATAAAACTTTTAACTTTTCTCTTTGAAAAACCATTAAAAAAATGAACCGTAAAAGCTATAAAAAAAAGTGTACAGGAAAAGAAAGTTTTTTTGAATATTGTTGGATTTAATTCAACAGACCATTTCAACTTTAATAATGGTAGCTACTAATTTTTTTTAACGTTTAATGCAAATTGCTTCTCATTCTTTAATGGTTTTAAACAAAACATCATATTTTTTAGTTAATTTTTTTTCACAGCTAAAATGCTTTAAAAGATATGAATTTTCACGTAGCAGATTTAGAATCAATCTACATTAATTATATTTATATTTTTTCAGTTACCGCAAAATGATAATTCATCGCATTTTGAGATTTGAAGTGAATTAATGATGATATTACAAAAGGGATTAAAGAATGTTTTAAAAGAAATGACAAGTGCATGCACAATTTTTTTTTTTTTTTTTTTTTTTTTTTTTTTTGTAGCTAATAACTATAATTTTTTAATTTACATTCCTATTTCTTAAAACTTATTTTTAAAAATTTTTATTAGAAATGCTGTAATCTACTTTTTTATTTTTTTTAATTCCATCACAACATAAAATCATTCCGGCAAACACCATTATGCTATTTTTTTTTGTTTATTTATTGAGCAAGACAAAAAGAGAAATTAAAATATTCTGCATTATGAATTGTTTTTTCTGTTACAAAAATTTATTGAGTAAATACAGATATGTCTTCTTGCATTGGCATTAGAATAAAAAAATCAAAACGACTGTATGTGCTAAGGTGCGTACGAAAATTATTTATTTGAAAAATTAAAAATATTTTTTAATATTTGAAAGAAAGTTTAATAATTGTTAAAAAAAAAGTTCAGTTTGAAATATCTATAATTAAAAAATCCCAGGATAAATTATCCATCGTTAAAAATATACGAAAATGTCAAATAATTTAGATAGAGCTGTTCAGATAAAGATTTTTGAAATATTGAAAAGGGTTAAGAAATTTTAGATTTTGGGATAAAAATATGTCTTAGAAAAAATATATGAAACATATTTTTAGATATTAAAATAAAAGAACTCCTAATTAATTTCATTTTTTCTTATATTTTTTATAAGAAACTATTTTAAGAAAATAATAGATAAGCACAAAAAATGGATAACATTAACATAATGGATAGCATTAAAAAAATTTCTTAGAAGAAAAAGACAAAATGCTGGATCGCATTCACAAAAATGCTGGGAAACGTTTCACAAAAAAATGCTGGACCGTATTCGTACAAGTTCTGGACCCCATTCTCAAAAGTCTTGGGCTGCTCATAATGCTACAGTAGCCCATGTTATCACTGAGCCAATGAATCGACACACTAATTATAACACACGTTCCCAAAAAAATTTATTTCATGCTGGCAAATAAAACTACCATTGGTCATTGAAGGCAAAATCTAAAGAAATATAAAACAGCATATCTAACGAATATGAAAAAAAAAAAAAAAAACATAATCTAAAGTTGTATATAATTATTTTGCATTATTGAGGTTTTATTTAGGAACGAAAAGCAAATTTTAATATAGAACTTCCTAAAAATACTCTTTTTAATTTCCAAATAAAAAATAAATGAATAATTTTGTACACACCCTATAATAGTTGTGGATTTTTGTAAAATTGCAGAATAGGGGCCGTTGGGATTTGGCGTCAAAAACTATTATCACCAAAGTCCGCCAAATACCGTATAGTGATAAAAAGGAGAAATGACCCGAGTTCCCACTTT